>PVKU01009493.1:0-61313 GCA_004027475.1 Anoura caudifer | reverse complement strand
AAAAACAATTACAAAGGGAGAAAACAATAAAACTTATAAGTGAAAATGCTTTTATATATAGAAAACAATGTAATTCACAGGCAAACTATCACAATTAAGTAATTTGAAAATTCTCTGCATAAAGGGTTCTTATAAAATATCAACTTTTATGTGCAAACCACAACTAGAAAATAAAATGTAAAATATACAATTTTTAACAGTATTATAAAAATATATGTATAGTAATAATCTAATGAATTATGTATAAGGTATTTTCAGAGAACTACAACATATAATTGAGAACAAAATGGGTAAGACCTAAAGGGAATTATATTCCACATTCACAAATTGGCAGACACAATATTATAAACATGCCAATTCTTCCCAAATTTATTTATATATTGATAGAATCTTAATTAAAATTCTAACAGGAATCTCTGTGTGTTGGAGGGGTGGGGAAGTTTGGTATAGAGGCTAATTCTAAAATGTATATGGAAATGCCAAGAAGATTCACAGTTTTAAAGAAGAACAAATTTGGGTGACTTTTAATATCAATTATCAAGGTTTTAAAAGGTGCAACAAATTAAAATTGTATAGTATTGGTACAAGGAAAGAAAACAATGAAAAGAGATTCTGGCAGGGGAAATGAATATAGAAACAGGATATATGAAAAAGGTGAATTGGAAGAGTAGGGGAAAAGCAGTCTTCTAGACAGATGGTGAAGGATCCAATGAATATCTACGTAGAACAAAAATGAAACTGGATGCATGTCATGCCATATGCAAAAATGTATCCAAATGGATTATAAACTTAAATGTGAAACATAGCCAAGGGAAGATCTTAATGAGCTTGGTGTATCCATTATAACACAAAGGATACACAATTAATTAACATATAGGAAAGATTAATAAATGGAACTATACTATGATTAAGAAATTTTTAAGAGGAGAAAAAGAGATTATAGATTGAGACCTGATCTTTGCAATGTTTAATTCATATTCAGAAATACAGAGAAATGCACACATATCAAAAAGAAAAAAGACAGTTGTTAGGTGTTTTTTTTTTTTTTTTTTTTTTTTTTTTTTTTTTTTTTTTTTTTTTTTTTTTTTTTTTTTTTTTGTGACTGTAATAGCTTACCACAGACTTAGTGGCTTAAAACAATGTGAGCTTATGTTCCTGACATTCTGCTAGTCAAAAATCTTTGATGTCAGCAGGGCTGCATCCCTTTCCATAGGCACCAGGGGTGAATTCATTTTTTTGCTCCTTCAGGGGTTGGTAGAATTCAATTCCGTGCAGTTGTAAGACTGAGGTCTCCATACCATTCTGTCAGCTGGGCACTGCCCTTAGCTCCTATGGGCATCTTTCCAGTTCTTGTAGGAGTGCATCTCGGAATCAGCGGCAGGGTGTCAAATCGTTTGTACACTGACATCATTCTAACCTTTTTATCTGACTTCCACTTCCACTTTAAAGAACTCATGAGATTTTAAACTGGAACCATTTAGTTAATCCAGAATAATATCCCTATTTCAAAATCCTTAACCTTAATTTAAGCACATCTACAAAGGTCTTTTTTGCCAGGCAAGCTAAGGTTTTTATATATTTACAGGTTTTTGGATCAAGGCATGGAATTTCTGCCAGTCACAACAGTCAACCCTGTTAGAAACATGAGCAACTGACTTGAATAAGAATATTACAAATGAGAACATACTAATGGCTATTTAAAATATGAAAAAAATCATTCCCATTAATGATAAGGGAAATACAAATTAAACCAATAAGTCAATGTTATTCTATGTTAACCAGAATGGCTAATATTAAAGATACCAAAAATACCATATTGATGAGAATACTGAAACTCTTATCCTCTCTCCATGAGTTTGCAAAATTATAGAATCATTTTGGAACACTATTTGTCTATATCTACTAAAGTTGAACACATGCATATTCAAGAGCCCATCAATTTAAATTCTAGGTACATTTCCAATAGTGCACATATGTGCACCAAACATATGTACTAAATATTCATGGTAGCATTATTTGCAATACAACCAAATCTGGAAATAACTCATATCCACTAATAGTAGAATGCATTAATAAAATATTGATGCATTTTAAAAAATGGAAAAATGCACAGTAATGAGAATAAACTGCCAACTGAAACAAAATGTATGAATTTCTCATGATATTGAGGAAAACATACCAGAAATAAGAGTATATAAATTGTATAATCTCAGTTTTATATCTTTAAATACCAGAACAATTTATTGCATTAGGTATTAGAGTAGTGATTACTTTTGGAAAGGAAGATGGGATACTTCTGAGAGCAATTGGACCCTTCTGAAGAACTCTGTTCTTTTGTTAACATGTATAAAGTTTACATGAGTATGTTTGCTTTATGAAAATTCATCAAGCTCTATGTTTATGATTGGTTTGCTTTTTTTTAGTATTAAATTACATATTAAAAAAATTGAAGGGTTTCTATGCCTGGGAAATGTATGGGAAGACAACATCTGAAGTCAGAAGCATGGCCTGGAGGTATTTCTCTTAAACTTCTGTAGAATTCAGATCTCTTTTAAAATGAAAATAGTTCTCATAAATCTGTCATGTTCTGTGAAGTCCAGGACAAACATCTTTAGATACCATGATCCATGTTTTGCAAAACATCTATTTAAAAAAAAAAGTGTGCAGAGGCAAATGCCTGTGGAGTAGGCTAGTGGGTTGCAGTGCAGGGCGCAGAC
This sequence comes from Anoura caudifer, assembly GCA_004027475.1. Taxonomy (NCBI): domain Eukaryota; kingdom Metazoa; phylum Chordata; class Mammalia; order Chiroptera; family Phyllostomidae; genus Anoura; species Anoura caudifer. The sequence goes on along the minus strand of PVKU01009493.1, from coordinate 58,596 downwards.
GAGCTAAGAGTATATGGGGAGTTTCCTGTGCCCTTACGAACTCAGGTACTTGTTTTGTGTGTGTGGCAGGTAGAATATAAATGGCTCAACTGTGTTTATATCTGTAGGAATAAAAAGTGCATTTTGAATTGGGATAAAGTGTCATAAATGCTTCTGTTCCATTTACAGAAGTAGTTCAAGGGTGGTGAGCATGAGTTATAGACACAAAATAAGACTGACTACGATATTAACAAAATATTTGTTTAAACACACGAGTAGAAGGTGTGTTTTTTTCTTTCTATTACATTTAGTGTAGTGACATTAGCTGATAAGATTATATAGGTTTCAAGTTTACATTTCTAATATAAATGATCTTCACCTTACATTGCGTACCCAACACCCAAAGTCAAATCATCTTCTGTCACCCTCTATGTCACCCCCTTTACTACCCTATCCCCACCGCTCTTCCCTTTGGTGATCACCATACTGTTGTCTGTGTCTATGAGGGTTTTTTTGTTTGTTTTTCTTGTTTATTCATTTGTTGCTTTCCATTTTATATTCCACATATGAGTGAAATCATATGGTTCTTAACTTTTTCGTTCTGACTTATTTTCTTATGATATTCTCAAAGTCCATCCATATAAGAGCTAATTTCTTGTTTTACACATGTACAATAATATAAAACACTAGCATTTAGAGGTAAATTTTAGGATCAGTCTGCACATATATTGTTATACTTAATCCCAACAATGGCCATGCTGAATGCATATAAATATCTTTATTTGCCACCTATAAAGGTGTTTTTTCCAAGGAATATCTTTCCTCAGAAGTCTGCCCTACTGAAGTGGAAGTGATAACTCTCCCTGTAATGGGCCATCTTCCTTCATCTCCACCATTATCTCACTCCAGCATGGCAGAGCTTATGGCCTTATTTGGGTTCATTACCTCCCTGTCTTTATACTATAACTGACCTTAGCCAGGGTCCCTATGTTGCTCATCTCCCGAAGTCTTAGCCAAGTGACTGCCACTGAGGAGGTTCTCAATTAATGTTTGTCGAAAGAATGAAAAAGAGATAGACACTGAAAGTAAGAGAATCCCGTTTCCGCAAGGACAAAACCACCCATATCAGATTTGAACCCAGCTTTTTCCGATCCTAATTTTAAACTTTTCTATTAAATCACACTAAGTGAACATTATTAAGCTTCTATGCATTTTTCAATTTCTGATATTGAAAATGGAAACCCCTTCTGTCCCTAATACTTTTTCCCCACTTCCACATTTGGGTTTGTATGGGGCTTTCAGGTGCTGGCAAGTTCCTGCTGCCTAGGAAATAAGGCACATGGGCAAATGCCAGTTTCACATAATTTAGGAGCGAGAACTGCATTTGAGGTGATTTACATAAAATTGTGCCCATCTCCACAGAATAGGCTCTGGTCAGCAGAGCACAAATCAATCTGTTTGCTTCTAAATTTAAGTTTCCATAAGTCATTACATAGTTCATAATCTCATTGATGTAACTGAATTGAATTTGCAGAGATTATTCTGTGTGAGAAGGGACTTTCAAGCTATTTAAACTGCTGCTATTCAATAGATAAGACCTCTCAAGTCTGACCTCTGTTTTACATTAAATTTGTGGCCTAATTTTTATTTCTTTCTAGAATCTCATTTTGTCAGATAAAGAGTTTGCAGAAGCTGTTACACCTGGCACTTTCATATTGGCAGATGCAGAGGAAGGGTAAAGAAAGATGTGTATTCACATATGCTGCAAGGGGGCATGGTAGTCAGTTCATCGAATGGACTTCAGGGTCATTCATCCTTAGGTTTAGATATGGGCTCCCACATCTAATGACCGTGTGCCTATGGACATGTTGCTGAGCCTCTTTAAGCTTTAACTTTCCTATATGTAGATAGTATTCCTATTATGTAGATAGTATTAGTAGCTACCTCACATATTTCTTATAAAACTTACATGTAAGCATCTAAGCCAGTTCCTATTAATGTTAAGCACTCTATGTTATCCAGCATGTGATTATATGCTGATAGGAATTTGTATTATTATAAAGACTGCAAAAACAAACAAACAAATCCATGTGGATTTCAGGGTTAAATTGGAAAGATCCAGGCAAATTACTGAATATTCAATTTGTTTTTTGCTGTAATGATTTACATTGCTAGCACCTTAAAAATTAAAAAAAGACTTCCAGCCAAGATGGAAGCATAGGTGGTTGCACTGTGCCTCCTCTCATAAGCAAGATTAAGGCCAACAAAAATATAGAACCAAAAAAACCCAACCAGAACAGATAGAAAATTGAATTGTATGGAAGTCTGACCACGATTCACCGAGACCGGTAAGAGGGGCGGAGTCAGTGGCTGGCAGAGAAGGGTCGCAGTGGGAAAAGGTGGTGGCTGGTGGTCCTGGGCACACAGGCAGTGGTTATTGAGCGTGGGGAGGCAACGGGCAGACCAAGTGAGGCGCACAAGGCAGCTGACCACGGTCACACATTCATGTGCAGATAAACCAGGTGAAAATGGGCAGCAAGACAGACTGTACAACGCAGGGCCCCAGTGCTGGGAAATAAGGCCTAAAAACACCGATTAAAAACACTTGTGTGGGTTGAGGTGCCGGGAGAGAATTCCAGCCTCACAGGAGAGTTTGTTGGAGAGATACACAGGGTCCTAGAACATGCAAGAGCCCTCCCACATGGAAATCAGTGCCAGAAGGGCCCAGTTTGCTTGGGGAAAGTGGTGGGAGGGACTGGAATCTGAGAGAGAGCAGAGCGAGCGTCATTGTTCCCTCTCAGACAATGCCCCCACATCCAGCATCACAACCCAGCAACTGGATTGCTCCGCCCTGGTGAACACCTAAGGCTCTGCCCCTTACTACTTAACAGCTGCGACCAGACCACCACCACCACCAACAAAAAAACCGAAACCAAAAATGGGTCAAACAGGAGAACAGATCAAAGCCCCAGAACTAATTCAACTAAGAGACCAAGAGATAGCCAACCTATCAGATGCACAGTTCAAAGCACTGGTAATTAGGGAGCTCACAGAATTGGTTGATTTTGGTCACAAATTAGATGAACAAATGAAGGCTACAATAAGTGAAATGAAGAAAAACACACAGGGAACCAATAGTGATGGGAGGAAAACTAGGACTCAAATCAATAGAGTGGACCAGAAGGAAGAAAGAAACAACCAAACAGAAAAGAATGAAGAAACAAGAATTCAAAAAATGAGGAGAGGCTCAGGAACCTCCAGGACATCTTTAAACGTCCCAACATCTGAATTATAGGGGTACCAGAAGGGGAAGAGGAAGAGTAACAAGTGGAAAACTTATTTGAACAAATAATAAAGGAGAACTTCCCCAAGGAAATAGACTTCCAGGAAGTCCAAGAAGCTCAGAGAGTCCCAAAGAAGTTGGACTCAAGGAGGAACACACCAAGGCACATCATAATTACATTAGCCAAGATTAAAATGAAGGAGAGAATTCTAGAAGCAGCAAGGGACAAGGGGACAGTCATCTACAAAGGAGTTCCCATCAGACTGTCAGCGGATTTCTCAAAAGAGACCTTACAGGCAAGAAGGGGCTGGAAAGAAGTATTCCAAGTCATGAAAGTCAAAGACCTACATCCAAGATTGCTCTATCCAGCAAAGCTGCCATTTACAATGGAAAGGAAGATAAAGTGCTTCTCAGAAAAGGTCAAGTTAAAGGAGTTCATCATCACCAAGCCCTTATTATATGAAATGTTAAAGGGACTTATCTAAGAAAAAGTAGATAAAAAATATGACAGTAAAAAGACAGCAAACTCACAGATATTAACAACCACACCTAAAACAAAAGGAAACTAAGCAAGCAGCTAGAACAGGAGCAGAAACACAGAAATGGAGATCACATGGAGGGTTAGCAACAGGGGAGTGGGAGGAGGAGAGAGGGGGAAAAGGTACAGAGAATAAGTAGCATAGATGGTGGGTAGAAAATAGACAGGGGGAGGGCAAGAATAGTGTGAGAAAAGTAGAAGCTAAAGAACTTATGAAACATGGACATGAACTAAAGGGGGGAATGTGGGTGTGAGGGGGTGTGCAGAGTGGAGGGGAATGATGGGGAGAAATGGGACAACTGTAATAGCATAATCACTAAAATATAATTAAAAATTTAAAAACACTTTCCTTTAACTTATTTCATTTGGGTATCTCAAAGCATTTGTGATGAAAAATAGATCATCCTGTTCTTTCAATTGAACAGATGAGGAATCCAAGGCGTTGAGGTTAAATGACTTCTTTGGAGTAGGTGGCAAAGAGGGACCAAAGGTTGAGTGTAATAAATACCAGGCAAGTTATATTACTGTCAATGAGCTTTGCTAGCACTTAGAATGTCGTGAAGTAAAGGTAAAAGGTTCATATTATTCGTAGAGATGTGACTCCAGTGACTGACCAGAGGTGAATATTTTTGTTTGCTTCATTTTCCTCTATTAAAAAAATAGAATAATATACCAAACCCTATGGTCTTATGGCTTCCGGGAAGCATCAGAGAAACTGAAGCGCCATATCTGTACACTTTAAAAAGCAACACCTAGACTCAGACTCTGCCGCCAATGCCCCAGCAGCTTCATCTGCCCCACCATGGCTGCCTGGCCTCCACTGCCACTGTGGGCTGAGATGGGACTTTAAGGGGCTTGTCTCCTGCAGCTCAGTGACACTTAGCACAGACACGGGAAGCCCCAGCACCAGGAACAGCTCCGCCCAAATGGCCACAGGGTTGACTGCCCAGGCTCCTGGAGGAACGAATTTGGGAATAGATCAACTATGACACAAAAGGCGACAGTTAATCTAATCTACTTTTCATGCCCATAAGTAGTTATTTATGGCATAATACATAATTCCTTTTTCGCTATTTTATATTTTAGTGCAAAATTATTGAAGTACTAAATGCTGTAAGAAATTATAAAATAAATTTAACATATATCTTTATTGTGAGGCAGCAATATCCTATGGTACTTGTTCAGAAATTTTTAAAGAGTGGACCTTTATTTATTATTAAAAATCTTATATGCTATCCCCAATACAATATAAATGGAAAATCTGTGAATTCCTTTAGGACATTTGCTTCATTATTGGCAGAATGTGTTTCATTGTTTATGGACTTCCTGAAATACCATGAAGAACCATAGAAACAAGTTCTGTTACAATGGGGGAGAAGGGAAACTACAGAGGAAGTTTTTCCCTTTCTTAAGGACAACATAGTGAAAACAGTAACAGTTAAAAGAAATCCTCAAAGAAGGACTTTTCTCCTCAGCAGTCAAGAATAAATCCTTTGAGGTCCAGCTTTCCTGACCCATTTTGAAATAATATTTCCATTCATTTTGTGGCTTTGACTGATAGAAGTTGTTATTTTCATAAAAATTATACTTATAATTGTTCTCAAACAAAATCATTTAAAAAGTCTTCATTTATCCTGATATATAGTTTTCTCTTACTTATATTTAAATTGGAGTATTGAATGTAGTTCATACACAAATTAAAATGCATTCTAGAACAGTGCAGCTGACATTAACAATAATTTTTAATGTTTTTTAGTTATGAAGATTTAGGCAAAATGAAAAACTCAAAACAAGCAAAAGGAAGGTTTTGCATAGCTGAGCAGAAACTATTTCAGAAAGTGAGAACTTTTTTCCTGTTCATGAATAATGAATTATTACACTTAGGTATAGGTATAATGTTCATAGTTTTATTTTATTAATTATTTTATTCCATAGAAAAGAATACCTACAATGAACTAAGTCCTATCCTACACTGGTCAGTTCTTAAAGCAAAAATAATTATAACTATATCTTGTATATTTGCCAGAAAAAATTGGCTGTACATATTTGGTGCTTAATGGAATGCTGAAATCATTTTAATATATATCCAAACTCTAATATATTCAGAAATTTTTAATAAAGGGAATAAATGTTTTATGTAGAGAGTACAGGCAAATTAACTTTGTATATACTTACTAGAAAATAAATCTGATTGAATTAAGGCCAAGGGTATTTGAATAAGTCCAAATTACAATTTCAAAATGGCTTCTTCTCATTAAGAAAAAATATATCCAGGTCCTAGCCAAACACTGATTGGAAAATGGGTAATCTAAGTCTAGGAAATATAACTGTCAACTAGACAAGATGCTAGGATATTGTATAAAAGAGACATGGAATTGGAGCTTCTGGTAGATTTTTCTATCCAAACAGCCGTGAAAGTTCCTGCTTCTCTGTGATGTTTCTTGCACTTTGACTGGATCACGATAGCTGTGAACAGGGTGCACAGATAGGAATGCATGTGATCTGTGTGTGCTCCATAGTTAACATGTCCACTAAAAGTATAATTCCTCCGTAATTCATATTTGAAATCTCATAGTTATAAAAAAACACTGACTGTTAATTTGACAGTATTAACACGTCAGTGAAAAACAATATCTATTTGGCAAAGAATTCAGTGCTGAAGTTAGTAATGCAGAGTGGAGACTGGATGACTGGAGTAAATACAACAGAAGATGAAAAAAGACAAAATCACATTAAAATTATCTCCAACAATCCTGAGTCTCATTAATACTCCAGTAAGGCCAGGGGAATAATAAGTTGAGAACTGTATTATAGGTACCTGCATATTGCTTGAGTGGCATATATTGTTGAGTGTTTATATATTGTTCTGTTAATTGCTGATGAGTGATGATTCAGAAAGGGTTAAATACATGGTGATGAAAGGAGATTTGACTTTGGGTGTGAAACACACAATGCAATATACAGATGATGTATCACAGAATTGTACTTTTGAAACATATATAATTTTATTAACCAATGTCTTTTCATGAAAAAAACGGGAGCTCTGAAGTTTGACTACCTGGACTCTGCTCCTAGCAAGTGAGTAGGACTTTGGGTAAATTACTTAACATTTCTGTACCTCAAATCCTATTTTTTTAAAAATGAGAATGATTATAGAAAGTTTTATTTCAGAGTTTTGTGAAGATTAAAGAGACAATGAGTATAAAGTACTTAAAATAATATCTGGTACATGTTAAGAGCTCAGTGTTACTGCATCAATGACAATACTAATTAACTAATTAATGTGGTAACACTACATTAATTATTTTTTTATTATGTCACACTATAAGTCATTCTTCAACCGTGATAGGCTTTGAAGCTGTGAATCGATTTCCAGTTATGAGTTGATTTCCATTGAACATAGTTCTCAGTACATGTACCCTGGTATCCTCTCCCTACTCCTCTATTCTGTGGTCAAATTATGAAATTACATATAACAAAAGCCATAATAATTAGCATTTCTAGGAGCAGAATCAGAATATTATACAACTGTTAAAATCCTATACTTAAAATCTCTAATATGTAAAACAAATTTTAAGGCACTATAATTAAGTACAAAGATGTGTAACAGGAGTTAAATTTAAAAGGGACAATATGAAATGCCTTTTTACCAAGCAATTCTATTATTTTTCCAAGTTTCTTTTTAATCATTTATATGTATATGCGTAGGTACATGTATGTTTCCATGGGTATCTGTCTGAAAAGAAACTGCATAGAAGGTATCTAAATGAATTTAAAAAGATCTAATTCTTACTTTGGACAAAATGAAGTTCTTTAATATGTGGAAGCAATTTAGCTCTAAATTTTAATTTAATTTAAATGCTGCAAACACTGTGGTTCAGGCTCTGATTACCTCTTGATTAGCTCAGTTTTTCCCAGAGTGCATTTCATATTACACTAGGCACACAGAATTTTCTGTGATCAGATAAGTTTTGCAAATGCTGCAAATTCTTTTTCATTATTGGAGATGCACAACACGTATTAGCATAATAAAGTTTTTGCTTTTTTCTTCAGTTAAACATACACATTCATTTTTTACCCTTGCTGAAGCCTGGGTTTTCAAAATGTATTTGACAAAGGAAACTTAAAATATAGATTATAATAAACATTCTGCACACTTAGCCTCCTGAATTTTACTAAGAATACAGACATTTATCAGACGCATGCATGCACACATAACATAAGCCAATTTGCACATTTCAGCATAACTTCTCTGGGTCCTTCAGGAGTTAGAGCGGGAGGACAAGGCAGGGCGGAGGATGGCAGAGCTGCTGCCTGTTCAAACAGGGAAGGTCTTCTCAGGTCTGAAAGCCACTTGTTGCTGGGCTAGGATTTTTAATTCTCTGAAACAATGTTAACTGTCTTGAAGAATTTAATCAATTTATGAACTTCAGTTTATGGGAATGTGCAAAAACATTAGGCTGTCCTGATTCATAAAAATGCTAGTTATCAGCAAAATCACATTCTCCTCCAGGGAAATAAAGCAATGTCAAGGACAAGTGTCTTTGAACACTATCCCTGCCTTTAGCTTTTCATTGGTCTAGAAAAAGGCCCTGGCTTCACGCTGAAGAAGAATCACTGTTCTGTGGAGCGCACTTAGGGACAGGCTGTCCTGCTCTGTGAAAACAGGCTGGAGCGGTCCTTTCTCCTCCCTTCTCTCTACTCCAAACCATCTCTCACAGACCCCACTTTTCTTTTTCTTTTTTTTGAAGTCCCATAAAGAAATTAATTTTGTTATTAAAAGGGCTTATTTAGACTGGCTGAGAGAAATAGTTTAGTAAATATATAATTTATCTAACAGGAATTTGCTACAAAACCTTTAAATGATGGAATGGAGTCTATGCATTATGAATTAAACAGTTTATAATTGCCCATCTAGTTTCCAATGTTTTCAAAGTGAGGAAACCAAGATGTAAAAAAGACTTCTCCAAATATCATTCACCTGGAATGTGGGAAGCTAGAACTCTCACCTTTCTTTAACATTAATTGAGACCCTGATATACACAAAATACTAGGCATGTGAGATGAATCGAACATCGGTACTTTCATTGTGGTGTCCACCATGTAGTAGGTTTTAAATACTTAAACCATCACCTCTAACATTATAGGTTAAATGCTGTAAAAGAAGTAGTAGTACATGCTTATTCAAATTTGTTCAACATATTCGTTAGATGCCTACTATGCATTTACCCCAGCTAGATGTTGTTGCAACAAAAATTAGTAAGGTAGACTCTGTTCTTGATGTGCTTATGATTTAATGTGGGAGCAATAAGTGCTGATCATGTCAATATGTGATAATGGTAACGATAACAAGTAATACTGTTTTGAGTGCATATTACTTGATAGGTAGCTTTCTAAGCACTTTGAATATATTTATTCAATTGTCATGACAAAGCTTTAAGGTCAACACTATTTTTCTTCATAGAGTGTAAATTTGGTTAGTGGAACCAGGGTAGTTTAAGTAAGTTGTCCAAGGTTACCCAGTTAGAAGGTTGTGGGGCTGGAATTTGAATGCAGAATATCTGAGTCTGGAGCCTATCCTATTAGCTGTATGCCAAACTTATTTTAGGACCTCTTAATAAAATAAAACAAGGCAATATAGGTCTAACACACATAAAAACATTATGAAACATGTAATACTGAAAGTTATAGTTTAGATAAATGATAAAAATCTTAGTAACATGAGACAGCCCCATCTTAAACCTGATTAGCTTAGCATTTTTCTCAGATTCTTATTTTTTTTCAATAAAGAATCATCATGATGGCACTGAAATAACCCAGGATGGATTTGGTGCAGCGTCATGTGCATTATCTCATATAATGGAGCAAGAGATGCATGGGCAACATAGAGAGTTCTCACCCTAACACATGGTTACATTTGAAAGAAGACCAATGTAGCTTGTCTTTCTTTTCCTGACCCTTTCCAGACACGAGGTAACTTTAAAGGACAATATGTGGCATGACGGCTGATAAAGCATGCATTGAAAAGCAGCCGCCAGAGGCAGCTAATGCCTCTGGTCTCAGTGGGTGGTATTTGATGGTGCTGCCTTGATGGACATGTAGAGGCCTGGGCCAGGGATCATGAAAGTTGCAAGGCTGCCAGGCTGCCGGTTGGTTGCTTAAGAAAGAAATATGGGGAAGTTCAGAATAATAGATATTAAATGTGTACAAAAAATTGAGACTGAGCAAAGCTGTCTTAGAGGGAATAGGAATTTATCTGGATATTCTTGTTACAGTAGTTTTGTCATTTACTAGATGACATGTATCTGTAAACCATTTTATTATTTGATGCCACTATCCCATTTTAAAATGAATGATTTCAGCAGTAAGGAGCTTTAAAGAAAGAACAAAAGAACTTGTGTAACAATGTATAAAGTTCATAAGTTCTCAAGGAAGCAGGTAATAGAGTATAATTTGAACAAAATATTTTGGGAAGCTAAATACTGCCACAGAGGTTGTAGTAATATCAACAACCACATGAGAGCCAGAAGGTATATCACAGAAGAAGTATTAGCATCTCCTTCAGCAGTTTGTTTGTATTTTAGAAGATTAAGCTTAAAAATGTCAGTTTAATGTAGCTGGTGGCAGTGGTTGTCTTTATACATCACTCTGTAAGCATTTCCACAACCTTAGTTGATTGTTTTTCTAAATTAATTTTGCTCACTTTTATTTCCAATACTACTCTTGTGGATATATTGTACATAAAATGCAGTATTAGCTGGTAATGCGTTGGTTTTATATGCAGAAGAAAAACCTCATACAGAGTTAAAAATATCAGTTTTATTTATTTTTATTGTTCAATTACAGTGATCCCAAATTTTCCCTGTTACTCTCCCTTGCCCCACTACCCCCTCAGTCAGTCCCCACCCTGTTGTCCATTACCATGGGTCCTTTAAACATGTTCCTTGACTGGACCCTTCTCCTTCTTTCCCCCTTCATCCCTCTTCTCCCTCCCCTCTGGTCACTGTCAGTTTGTTCTTTCTTTCAATGTCTCTGGTTATATTTTGCTTGCTTGTTTGCTTTGTTGATTAGATTCCACTTAAAAGTGAGATCATATGGTATTTGTCTTTAACCACCTGGCTTACTTCACTTAGTGTAATACTTTCCACTTGTATCCATGCTGTCGCAAAGGGTAGGGTTTCGTTCTTTCTGCTGCATAGTATTCCATTAAGCAAATGTACCACTGTCTTTGATCCACTCACTTACTGATGGGCACTTAGGTTGCTTCTAGCACTAGGCTGTTGTGAATAGCGCTGCTATAAACATTGGGGTGTATAGGTTCCTTTGAATTGGTGTTTCAGAATTCTTAGGGTATAATTCTAGTAGTGGGACCAGTGGATCAAAAGGCAGTTCCATTTTTTATTTTTGGAGTAAACCCCATATTGTTTTCCACAGTGGCTGCACCAGTCTGTATTCCCACCACCTGGAACCCGGGTTCCCTTCTCCCCACGTCCTCACCAGCACTTACTGTTTGTTGATTTGTTTATGATGGCCATTCTGACCAGTGTGAAGTGGTATCTCATTGTGGTTTTAATTTGCGTCTCTCTGATGGATAGCGATGTTGAGTATTTTTCGTTTGTCTATGTGACCTCTGTGTGTTGTCCTCAGAGAAGTGTCTGTTCAGGTCCCTTGGCCATTTTTAGTTGGATTATTTATCTTCCTGGTGTTGAGTCATATGAGTTCTTTATATGTTTTGGAGATCAAACTTTTGTCCAAGATATCATTGGCAAATATGTTTTCCCGTATAGTAGGTTCCCTTTCCATTTTGTTGATGTTTTCTTTAGCTATGCAGAGGATTTTTAATTTGATGTAGTCCCACTTGTTTATTCACTCCTTTATATCCCTTCCCCTTAGAGACATATTGGCAAAGATATTGCTGCGTGGGATATCTGACATTTTCCTGCCTATGTTTTCCTTTAGGACTTTTATGGTGTCATGACTTATATTTAAGTCTTTTATCTGTCTTGAGTTTACCTTGGTGTATGGCGTAAGCTGGTGGTCTAGTTTCTTTCTTTCTTTCTTTCTTTCTTTCTTTCTTTCTTTCTTTCTTTCTTTCTTTCTTTCTTTCTTTCTTTCTTTCTTTCTTTATCTACCTATCCAGCTCTCCCAGCATGATTTATTGAAGAGGCTATTTTTACTCCATTTTATGCTCCTGCACCCTTTGTCAAATATTAATTGACCATAGAGACTTGGGTTTATTTCTAGGCTCTCTGTTCTGTTCCATTGACCCATGTGTCTGTTCTCATGCCAGTACCAGACTGTTTTTTTTTTTTAATTATTTATTTTTATTTTTATAGAGAGGGGAAGGGAAGGAGAAAGGGAGAGAAACATCAATGTGTGGTTGTGTCTTGCATATTCCCTACTGGGGATCTGGACCACAACCTGGGCATGTGCCCTGACTGGGAATCGAACCAGCAACCCTTTGGTTTGCAGGCCCGTGCTCAATCCACTGAGCTACACCAGCCAGGGCCAGACTGTTTTGATTAGAGTAGCCTTGTAATATAAGTTGACATCAGGTATTGTGAACCCTCCTACTTTGTTTTTCTCAGAATTGCTGAAGCTATTCAGGGTTGTTTATGTTTCCATATAAATTTTTGATTATTGGTGTTTGAAGCTTAAAATAGAAAAGCAATTAATTTGATTCAAAATAGTGTTAAAAATATTCATCCAATAATAAAATTAAGATAAAGTTTTGGAAATGCATTCTATTAAAGTGAAACATTCAATATTATTTTTGAATTTTTCTGTAAATTCTGTTAAAAAGTTAAACATGAAAGTACAATTATTTGTTTTTAGTGATGCATCATGGACAAATTCATTTTATGATTTTTTCTTTGCTATACAAAAACTTTTTAGTTTTATGTAGTCCCAGTTGTTTATTTTTTTCTTTTTTTACTCTTATACTAGGAGATATATCAGTGCAAATATTGCTGTGAGCAATGTCCAAGATTTTGCTGATTATATTTTCTTCTAGGATTTTTATGGTTTTGGGACTAATATTTAAGTCTTTAATCCATCTTAAATTTGTTCTTGTGTGTGGTGTAAGAAGGTAGTCTAGTTTCATTGTTCTTCATATATCTGTCCAATTTTACCAACACCATTAATTGAATAAACTATCTTTAGCTGATTGTATGTGCTTGCTTCCTCTGTCAAATATTAATTGAATATAAAGGTGTGGGTTTGTTTTTGGGCTGTCTATTCTGTCCATTAATCTATGTGTCTATTTTTATGCAATACCATGCTGACTTGACTACTATAGCCTTGTAGAATACTTTGATTCTATAGAATGGGAGAGCATATTTGCTGATACATCTGATAAGTGGTTAATATCCAAAATTTATAAAGAACTTGCAAAATTGAACACCAAAAAAGCAAACTATTCAATTAGAAACATGGGCAAAGGATGTGAACAGACACTACTCCAAGGAGGACATACAGAGGACCCAAAGACATATGAAAGGATGCTCAGCATCACTAGACATCAGAGAGCTGCAAATTAAAACCACAGTGAGATACCACTTCACTCCAGTCAGAATGGACATCATAAATAAATCAATAAACAACAAGGGCTGGCAAGGATGTAGGGAAAAGGGAAACATCGCACACCATCAGTGGGAATTTAGCCTGCTGCAGCCACTGTGGAACACAGTAGGGAATTTCCTCAGAAAACTAAAACTGGAACTGCCACTGCCTTTTGACTCAGCAATTCCACTGCTGGGATTATATCCTAAGAACCCTGAAACACCAGTTCAAAAGAACCTTTGCACCCCAATGTTCATAGCAGCACAATTTACAATAGCCAAGTGCTGGAAGCAACCTAAGTGGCCTTCAGTAAATGAGTGGATCAAACTACTACGGTACATTTACACAATGCAGCAGAAAGAAGGAATGAACTTCTACCCTTTGTGACAGCATTGATAGAAGTGGAAAGTATTACACTAAGTGAAGTAAGCCAGGTGGTTAAAGACAAATACCATATGATCTCACCTTTAAGTGGAACCTAATCAACAAGGCAAACAAGCAAGCAAAATATAACCAGAGACATTGAAATAAAGAGCTAACCGACAGTAACCAGAGGGTGGGAGGGAGTGGATTAACAGGGGAAAGAAGGGGAAGGGTCCTCAAGGAACATGTATAAAGCACCCATGGACAAAGCCTAAGGGGCATAGGATTGAGGGTGGGAGGTGGGTATGGGTGGGGCAGGGGAGAGGGGTGAGGGAAAAATGGAGGGACCTGTACTTGAACAATAATAAAAAAAAGAAAATAAAGTTACAGCCACAATAAAAAATTGGCACATTAAAGATAGTTATAAACAAAGAATACTTATGTGATAATGTGTTTTTGTAAACACAGTAGTACCAGCAGAGTTTGGAAATAAAGGCAAAAAGACAACAGCTATAAATATATTTTACAAGTGCTTCACAATCTATAAAAAAGGATTTATAACCCAATAAATTTGTAAAATGAATTCTATATCATGTCATTTACCTAAAACCACACCTAATACTTAGTAACTACCATTTTTTAAATAATTTGTCAAGTGCTGGTATTATCAGATATTCATATTTTCAGAAAAGACTAGTATATTTGTTAGCTTACTTTTGAGCTCAATATAGTGATGCTCTTATTATTTAGGGTGGGGCAAAAGTAGGTTTATGATTTTTCATATAGATAATAATACAATAATTAATAGTTAATAATACAAGAATAAACTGTTTTCCCTACTTACACTGTAAACCTACTTTTTCCACACTCTGTATACTAAAGTAGCCATTAAATATGGATGTAAAAGTCTTTATAGGTTTTCACCAAAATGTAGCTATTTTTATTTCAAAAATCATTGTGTCAATCAACAGGATTTTGTTTTTGCTTTTCTCCATGATATCAAATAACCAGTTTGACTATTTCCTGTGTTGAATTGAATAAATTGAATTTGAATAAATTTGAATCTATTGGAGTGGTTTTCAATTACAACCTTATTTTGTCAATAGATACTCTTATTTTTTAAATTTTTAATAAATAGGATCATGTGAGTTGGGCCCAAATACAAAAGTAACTACTTTATGGATAAAATGGAATTACCTAGTTTAAATGGATGTGTGAATATAATTAAAGCATTATACTAGTACATTTACATAGCTGCAGAGTTTTTGCATCAATATTTTTAACCTCAAGGTTGTAAGTAATTATGTGTAATTGGTTTAGCATCTATTAAAATAATTAGATTACAGTGATGCAATTTAAAATGTGTGTGTGTTTTGGAATTAATTTTTAGCAATTAGCTTCCTCATGATTGTATCAGCATTATAATTTGAATTTTGCTTCCAGAAAGTTACTGATACTCAGATTTAGGAACTCTGTTGTTTGTCTGTCTGTCTCTTATATGTTTGGTCCCTTTCCCATGCAATTTTGTTAGCTAAATATAGGAAAACAATAAAATGACATTGTGTTGTATCTCTCAAACTCAAGATAAGGTTCTTGGTTTTACCTCTGCTTCTTGTGTGTTTTTATAAAATACGCTCTAATTCTCTAGGTGTCTTGTCATCCATACACTGAGAATGACACTGTCCACCTCACACTGACACTGGGAAGATTGTATTAACCAATGGATTTGGTGGTGCTGAGTCAACAACCATCTGACGAATCTTGCCTTCTTTCCACTATGAGACACTGCCTCCTTCGTAGACTGTCACATTTTCGAGTGAGAAGCCTGTGTTATCGCTATTGTGGAAAAACTAACTTTGATTCAGCAAATATTCATTGGGCCCCACTCTGTGCTGGATACTGTTTTGGGTGTTGGGGACAGAGTAGTGGAAAAACAGAGAAGTTTGCTTCTGTTAAAACAAAATTCAGCAAATCAATGTTAAAGATCTTATTGGCTTTGTTTGGTGATTCATGAATCAAGCAGCATCTAATCCAGCAGATAGGAAGGAGCTCCAAAGAGACAAGAGCTTTTAAAGGCAGAGGGAGCAGGAACAGGAAGTTACATGAGGTATTGCAAGGTTACTTTCAGACTGACGGGGGTTTATCAGGCAGATTACTTAACTAATGCTGATTGGGGGATTCCTGAATGCCTGGTTTAAGATTCCATTTATGGGGGAGCTGAAACTGTTATTAAGTCTTGGATTGCTTTTGTGGAGCTTAATATAAACTCCTCCATTTTGGGCCTATTGTGCTAACACTTCTTCTGTAGCAACAGTGAACATGTAGCAAAATAAACAATTTCCTGTAGTGATAAGTGCTGTGAGGTCAATGAGAAGGGATGATATGACAGACCGGAAGGAAGCAGAGCAGGAAAACTACTCTTAGAAATTGACATTGTGGTGTAACCTAAAGTTAATCTAATGATATCTTTTGTTATTGTTTGTGAATTAAATCTTTCATTCCTTTTTTCTTATTAAAATCAAATTTAGGCAAAATGTAAGGTTTTTGTTGTTGTTGTTCATTGAAATTTATTATGCAGGGTTAGAAAAGCGCACTTAAATTTTTTTTTTTTTAATTAGGCAGATCTTGTTCCAACAACAAGATCTGACCTGTTCCCACTGACACTCATATTTTTTAATTTATACATTGGAGAAAAGTTTAAGTAACTGGTAAAATGTCTAGCATGAAACACACATTTGACAGAGGTTTGTTTTCTTTGTTTTATGTTGTTAATTTTCATTGGTCCCTAAAATATTTTTATTCCTCCCTTACTTTTTATGGGTTTCTAATATTCTGTAATATATAGTATTCTCTAACTACTACATGAAGCAATCCTAAAAATCTTCAATTTATTTCAGTTTCGAAACCATGCTTACTTAAGGCCATTCAATCTCTGTTTGACTATGTCCACTGATTAAAGAAAATTCTTATAATTTTTCTTCAGTCACTGAGTCTGTTTGAAACTGGGATTAGAAGAGGCATTAAATGGATAGGAATTATTAATTTAAGTAAGATTAAATAGTATAAAATATTATGAACATTAAAGTTATTATTAAAATACTAATTGGATATAGTATTAGAGGTTTGTATTAATGTATCCCAGTTCCCTATAAGACATTTTATACCACATAAGGAAAAAGGTGTTTCCGATAAGGTTATTGGTAGAACATGAGTGAGAAGCTAAGAAAAGAAGCTCTTTTCTTTGTGAAGAGCTCTTGTCTTAGTAACTGCTGTATACAAAGTACAGTACAGGAAATGGAGTAGACAAAGAACATATACACATGACCCATGGACATGAACAATGGTGGGGGGATTGCCTGAGGTAGTGGGGGGTGCTGGGTGGAGAGGGGCAAAAGGGGGGAATCAGGACAACTGTAATAGCATCATCAATAAAGTAAATTAAAAATAAAAGAAAACCCTGACAGCCAGTTCTTTTATTCAAAAACATTTATTTTTATATCCTTTATTGGAAGAGTTATTGCTTCAAGCAATAATGAGACCATAAGTCTGTTAGCTTCTGTTAAGGTCCCTGGAAACACACAAGAGCTTTTGGGACTGTTGTGTTCTTGAAAAAGTGTAAAATCATAATTTTTGTTGATATTATTTAAATCAGGCAAGTTTTGTCCACTCGGGGCAGGATTGCTTTGATAGAAACTTAATCATGAGGTCTCTAATCTATAGCAGTTTGAGACTCTTTGGTTGAATAAAACAATTATGTTCAGAAGAAGGTAAGATTGCTTGACAAAATGCTTCTAAAATGTCTACGAGATGGAGTTTCATTTGGAAATTACTTGCATTCTAGGCAAGCGATGATGCTCTGACCATTGGATTTCTAACTGGGAAACCTCGTGGAGAGATTATGTGGAAGAGATATGGTGGTTATTGGTTCTTAATTTCTCTAAGAAGGAACAGCTATTTCCCTCTTATTAAGATGAGGAAACTTAGAACTCCACATGCAGAAGTAGAAATATAGAAAATAAATTGATTTATGAGGTTGCACCATTTTGAAAACAATATTTAACTTTGAACCAGAAAAACTGGGTTCAAATTAACTTTGTAAACTTTATTAGCCATGGGGAGGTTAAGCCTGCCTGAGTCTTTTTCTTATTTATGAGGGGAAAAAAAATAGTAACAGCCCCTATGTACCCAATATAAGGGTTGCTAAATCATTATTCATTGACTCTTAGGTTTTAAGACTTCAAAACCACTGTTTAGGTTCAAGGGAGACTAAGAACACCTCTTCCTTTGGATAGACCTATATATTCAGCCTACACCTATTACAATTTTGAATCTGCTTCTAATTTTCTATTCATCTAAGTATTTCCTCACCCATAGTTGTTCAGAAAGTGTTACAAAGTATGTTCAAATCCCCCTCTTTAGTCTTATTTTAGATAAGTTTATTTAGTTTTAGACATACTAATTTTGCTTTTAGTCACTGAAGGAAGAAAATAGTAATTAGAAAGTCAGAAGAGGTTTAGAGTTTACTGAGCACCTTTTTGTACTCTTGTATTGTACTCTTTTCTCAGGGTAGAGTTCACCAAACTGCTCATCTCTTCTCCAGAGCCCAGTGAACCATTTCTTTGTTATTCCTACTCCCAAGCCTGTCGTTCACCAGAACGGTGCGATGCAAAATGCTAGGAACGACACAGCCCTCGTTTGGATTTCTGGTTCTAGCAATTGCTAACTGAATTTTTGGATCACTTTACTCAGTCAATCTGATTTAAAATTGTTCTACATACAAACTGCTAACAGTACCTAACTTGCTAGAGGTTTTTTACCAATATTACATGAGAAAATGTATGTAAATTGTTTAATCTGCACATGAATGTAAAATTACATATCAGTGGTGATGGGACCATGTTCACAGTGGCTACATATAAGAAGATTGCTTATCTCAATGACAGGATGAGCATGGCTGTATTTTGTCATTCATAGTACTGAACATGCATTCGATAAGTAATTTCGGTCTTGTGCTGAAGTCATAAGCTTACATTCTGAAACTTAAAAAACACCTTTCTTAGATATACATAGATCTATATGAACACAATTCCTGGTATGTGTGCATTCCTCCTCAGGACTTTGTATGATTAGTTCCCAGAATTAAGTTAAAAGTTGATTCCTTGAATTACAGGCCCCCGAGAGTTGACAAGATTAGGACAACAGGTTCCATCCAACACTTCAGATACTGTGTGTGTCAGTCAGGGTCCAGGCAGTTACAGAAACCACAGTAGCTATTTTGGCAGAGATAATTTAATACAGGCAATCAGGTACACAAGAACGGAAAAGTGAAAAGGTACAAATGGAATACTCAGTGTGGGAAACGAGGTCTCTCCAAGCCCCAGGGATTTTGTTTTTGAAAATAGACTGTAAGTAGGCGCTGTGCCCGTGGTGGGGTTGCCCAGTCCTTGCTCATTGGCTCTCTGTATATTAAGTCTCTGAAACCTGCATTTATGCTCAGGGGAGTTCACACATGAAATCCTCTTACACTGCACATGTCATAAAAACTCAGCCTCTATCATTACCTTTTTGAATCAGCTCCCATTTTCCTATTTTGTAAATGCCTCTTTGTAGAGATAACACGGAGGTCATAATAGCAGTAGGCAACTACTGACTCTAAAGCTTATGAAACATAGGGAAAAGATTATATTATTGGGATCTTTTTTATTTTATTTTATTTTATTTTATTTTATTTTATTTTATTTTATTTTATTTTATTTTATTTTATTTTAATTGTTCTTGTACAGTTTTCTGTCTTTTGCTCCCATTCCAGCCTATTATTGGGATCTTAACATTTATGACACAGACTTCTGAGGTGAGAGTGTGTCCTAGCTATTGGTCTTTAGAGATTTGAAGAGGATCCTACAGAATTAGGAGAACAAGCTTTTCCTGGCTGATTCCAGTACCTTAAAGATTTGGAGGTCACTGATTGCTGCAGCTGGCAACTCTAAGGTATACAGTGAAGCTGGTCCAGGGAGTGGGGTGGAGGGGAGAAAATGGAACACATTTCTCTGGCCAGAGTAAATATATGTCACTGAGTGACTGACAGGAATAGAAAATAAAGACAGAAGGCATAAGTTTCTTTTCTCAAGACTTCCATTTTCACTGTATCACACCTAGCTGCAGAGCCTAACTGGAAGGGAGGGAGCAGGCAAAGAACTGCGATTTCTTTGAGTAAAGTTCTTGCTCTAGTGTGGTCAAGCAGAATACGGAAAGGTGGATGGGAGTAGAAGCTGTAGCTTACTACACGGCAGGATGCAGCAGGTAAATGAGGTGTAAAATGAACTGGGGATACACAGGTGAAGGGGATGCTGTGCTTAGCTTCAATAGATTTGTTTTTGTGAAAATTCCTGTGATACTTTTTAGAAAGTTAAATAAGGTCAACAACTAAGGTAGAAATGGGAGATTTTCAACACAGGAAGAATTTCGAGTGCAAAAACTTAATGAAGAGAGATACAAGGGTGGACAAGTGAAAGGGTAGGTGACTGCAAAGGTGTGGGACCAGAACTGAGCATGATGTGGTGGGAATAGTAGAAACGGGATGGAGATGACTAGAATTAGATGGAGTTGTAATAACTGAGCAGGAGCAAACTAGGGAGGGTTGGAAAACCTAATGCCATTCACATCCTGTGTCCATGGAGACTAAGAGATATGAAACAGGGAGTATGCTTGTTCTGGATAACTTGCATGGCTTTTGTCACTGGGTGGGTGGGACTTGACTACAAGTGGACACAGGATTATAGGAAATTGTCCTGATAGGCCGGACACAGCACAGTATTTGCCATTCTCTGGGAAGCATGTGCTGTGCAGCACAAGGAATTCAGATTTAGAGGATTTGAAATTTTGCTTTGTATTTTGTCTGTGTCACTGAGAACAAAAGAATATAATTTCATAATTTACTAGTCTCCTTTTGGTTAGTAAATAAATGATTATCACTTTGAGTTGGATTAAAAATCTAAACAAAGCTTCTTGAAAAGACAGAGCAAGGGAAATTTTCATTTTGAAGAAGTACATTTCATGTATTTAAAAAGACAGACTAAATTATAATTCCTTGTCCCAGCTACCTCACCAGTCAGAGAAGCTGGGTGGTTCAACATCAGCTCTATGTGACATGATTCCTCATGCTTTGGCTTGTTAGGGTCAGTGGCCTCAAGGTCGACTCTTAGAAGCCTAAGGACACTCTTCTGTGTGTTCTTTGTTGTTCTGTTTTTAATGAATTATTTGTTACGATTGTGTATGCCTCTAATTAACTATGTTAACACTGCTCATATAATTAATACATTTAAACATCAACAGTATGAGTCAAAATCTCTTAAACATGGAGATTTTGAATGCAAAATTAGTCAAATATCAAAAGACTTCAATAAAGTCATAAATCTAATGAATCAAGTTATTTTAAATGACTCCAAGTGCTTCATACACATAAAATATTATAGTTATAAACAATTTAGAGTACTTACTTCAAAATATTAAGCCCATGGGTTTATTTTGTTTTATTATTATCTTTATACTAATATAATTTTATATCTTCCTGATGTTATGACTTTATTCATTTATGTACAGTAATTTTATCAATCTCAAAACCAAACAACATGATCTCAAACTAACTGATATTTCTAATTCTATTTCATTGATCCATGCATTACTCAGTGTGTCACGGGATCTGGGTCACATCTTCTAAGTACATTGACACCCAAGTCAGTGTATATTGGGTTGGCACTCTTTGCAAAAGAAAGTTTGTGTATTAAATAGTGGTGTTTCCAAGTCTGTATACTTAGAGTTGGATGCTGATTTTAGCTTTGCCTCCAGGTCAGTACAATATTGGTTAAAGAGCGTTACACCACAGTTTGCAATTTATTTGATTTTGCCCTATTATCATTTTATAATTAACAGGGAAATCCTGAAGTTTTATAATGGATGTTATAAAAAGTTACCATATTGTTTTTCCTGAAGATTTTTGTAGCTAGAATTTCTTGATGCCAGACATAATGAGAGATTTAGAAAAATTAGTCATTAAGGTTAGTTTATATTGATTTTCCAGTTTAACCACAAAATTAGTATTATTTAAAAAAAAAAACTTATTCTAATATGAATATACACATCCTCTTTAACAATTGTAGTTGAAAATTCATTGTATTTTCCCCTGTCTTCTGGGCTCAGAACTCCACTTTTGCCAGTACACTGTGAGTAGAACCATCTTACCAGGACTAAGTCCCAGTCACTAAGCTCATAATTCTAATATAAAAATCAAAAGAAAGAAGTGAAATGGATGGGACTGTCCATATTTTCTGGACTAGGGTACTGTCCCATGCAGTCAGACATAAGAATGAAAGCCAGGTAAAACCAGAAGGCTGTTTGGTGAGCAGGAATCAAAATAAGCATAACTAGTTACGTATATTAGACAAGTTTTTCAGGTTGGCATATGTTCTAGAATCTATACACCAAGTAGAGTTGATCTTGCCAATAGGAATACCATAGACAAGTGAATTAACATAAGACCACAGTCTTTTGGACAGCTCTCATATAGGCACTGCCAAAATTGGCAGAGGTTTTGAGAGTTAATACTCAAGAAGTACTTGTATAAGCTTGAGTCAATAATGAGGAATTTGCAGAAAAAAGAAAAAAGTAAAATAGTATAACTGAGAAAGGGAGACATATACTGTGATTCAACATTTCTTCTACAACCTAGCTCCAACACAAGAAACATCCTTATCTCAGAACTTAAGGAAAAAATGAAAAAAAAAAAAACCCACTTAAATGTGTTTGCAATATCAATTTCATCATCAAGTAAAAAGCTTCTGGTTCTGAGACATACAAATGGAATCTCAAAGATCTTGAAGTTTATAATACTTGGCTGAATGCATGTCACCAAATTTAACCATCCAGAAAGAATAAAAATAGGCATGTTCTGGATAAGTCTCATTTGCTACAAAGTTCAATTATTTATTTACTTCTTGTTTCAGATGCATTTGATTGTCATAACAGTAAAACTGAAATGCAGGAGATAATTAGAGGGTATGAAAGATTGCCAACCTGTGACCAAAAAAGAGGCTAGAGTTTAACATAGTTTTTACTTATTTATTCAATAATTAGTTAAAGTTATTTACATATTCTTACATGTGTTCATTGGCATTTATTCTCTTGTATACATATGGCATTAGGCATTTCTTTAATAAGCTCACAAGCTACAAAGGATGGCTGATCCATTCAATGATTAATATTCCATCATAAATTGGATACAAAGTAGGATAGAGGCACAAAGAGATAATCATTATAGTTAGTTAAACGAGTCAAGAAGTTTCAAAGAGCAGTAGATATTTGAGTTGTATTTGAAAAAGAGAAAGTTAGGAGTTAACTAGTTATGGCAAAAAGGAAAGAACATTCCAGGGATGGAAACAGACAATGGCACAGTTGAGTGTAGGTAAGTCATGTGATATGGATGGGCACTTGTGTGGACCTAAGGGGACACAAGAAGGATGCATCTGGAGATGAAGACAGAAATAAGGGCTTGGAGGCTTAGCAAAGTATACCAATGATCACCAGTTAAAAATCATCCAAACTCCACAATGTCCAGTACAGTAATAAATGACTTTGGAAAGGTAGAGAATTGTTTCACCAGTTAAGATAGCAACTGTTGCTCGGATTCACGTGAGGTATTCAACTTCATATAGTAAGACAGTAACCCATGAAAAATGCTGAGGTCATCTGACAATAGGTTCCAGCACAGCCACCGTTTCATTATTGGTATACCCACCACTGCCCTCTGCTGGCTTTCAAGGGTTTAGAAGCAGTTATTGTAGATCTTACAGTTTGCTCTATTGTTTATGAATTTTACCCTTATTGCTCCCTATCATCTTTTATTACAATTGATGGTGCAGTTGTAACTATCTGGGATTAAGACTCTCTGACTCACTCTTCTGCATCTGCAATATTTGTGGTCGATTTGAGTAAACTGCAACTGCATCTCATTAAACAACCAATTGTTTAAACCTTTGTGTGTATGTATGTATGTTTGGTAAGAAAACTTTCAAACAGTGCAAGCAGGTATAGTTTAGAAGTTGACCTCGTGTGAGTTAAATTCACCCATTCTCACAAATAACTCAGGAATCTCTCAAACTTCTCCCTCCCCAAAACCCCTCACAAGTTACTTGTATCTAGTGACTAAGCTGACAAGGCAGACATATAGACTATCCAAAACAGCTGAGACTGGCATGGAATCAGAGAAAGTGGATCTGCTCCGGCTGGTGTGGCTCAGCGGATTGAGTGCCGGCCTATGGCCCAATGGGTTGCCAGTTCGATTCCCAGTCAGGGCACACACCTGGATTGTGGGCCAGGTCCCCCAGTAGGAGGCACATGAAATGCAACCACACATTGATGTTTCTCTTCCTCTCTTTCTCCCTCCCTTACCCTCTCTCTAAAAATGAATAAAATCTAAAAAAAGAAAAAGAAAATGGATCTGAACTTCCCATGTTTGGCTGAAATTTTCAGGGGTGTCCAACATGTGGCCTGTGGGCTGCATGCAGCCTAGGATGGCTGTGAATGTGGCCCAACACAAAATTGTAAGTTTACTTAAAACATGAGGGGTGTGTGTGTGTGTGTGTGTGTGTGTGCACGTGTGTGTGATTACATGTTGCAAAGTATTTACAGTGAGGCCCAAGACAACTCCTTTTTCCAGTGTGGAGCAGAGACCCCGAAAGGTAGGATGCCCTATAGACTGAATCAATGTCTCCTGTACATCCCAACAGTTAAGTCTGGCATATATGGTGTCCTAGTTCATTCAGAATGATATAATAAGAAATACCTCAGATTCAGTGGCTTTTAAACAATAGAAATTTATTGCTTACAGTTCTGGAGGCTTGGAAGTCCAAAATGAAGGCACTGGTAAATACCATGTCTGGTGAGAGCCCCTTTTCTGGTTCACAGATGACTGTATTTTCTGTCTTTTCCCCCCTCTTTTTTTATTGTTGTTCAAATACAGTTGCCTCTATTTTCCCCTCACTACTTCCCCCATCCCAGCCATCCTCACTTCCCACCCTTGATCCTACCCCCCTTGGCTTTGTCCATGTGTCCTTTATAGATGTTCCTTGACAACCCGTCCCCCGTTAAACCCCATTATCCCCTCCCACCTCCCTTCTGGTCACTGTCAGTTTGTTCTTTGTTTCAATATCTCTGGTTATATTTTACTTGTTTGTTTGTTTTATTGATTAGGTTCCATTTATAGGAGAGATCATATGATATTTGTCTTTCACCACCTGGCTTATTTCACTTAGCATAATGCTCTCCAGTTCCATTCATGCTTTTGCGCAGGGTAGGAGCTCCTTCTTTCTTTCTGCTGCATAGTATACCATTGTGTAAATGTACCATCATTTTTTTATCCACTCATTTACTGATGGTCACTTAGGTTACTTTCAGCACTTGGCAATTGTAAATTGTGCTGCTGTGAACACTGGGGTGTATAGGTTCTTTTGAATTGGTGTTTCAGGGCTCTTAGGATATAATCCTAGTAGTGGAATTGCTGAATTAAAAGGCAGTTTCATTTTTAGTTTTCTAAGGAAATTCCATACTGTTTTCCACAGTGGCTGCACCTGTCTGCATTCCCACCAACAGTCCACTAGGGTTCCTTTTCTCCACATCCTCTCCAACACTTGTTGTTTGTTGATTTGTATTTTCAATATGTTCTCATATGGTGGAAAAGGAGGGGAGCCCTCTGGAATCTCTTTTATAAGTACACTAAGCCCACTTGTTGTGAACCACCCTGCCTGGTTTCAAAAGCTGTAACCCCTCATGGCTAAGGCTGAGTGAACGACCCTTGGACCATAAGCCACTAAGGAGACAAAGCTTATCTCCCTGGCAGGAGTGACACTTCTGCTCCTTTTCCTTCACCCTGCCTGGCCCCCAATGCTTGATTGGTTAGCCAATGACAGGTAAGATTCCCCAAGGTGGGAATGACCTAAGACAGGCATGATCACTGGGAGGCCCCAGGGAAGGACTTGGGGGACTATAGCAAAAGGGGGTGATGGACCCTTGCCCCTTGGCTTTGACATAGCCTGAGTCCTTTTTCTGTCTTCAAGAAGTCTCCTAATCTCTTGGCTGCCTTGCTTACCCTGCCTGACTTAAGCCTGAAACAATGCCTTAAACCTGAAACAATGCTGGAGGTGGGTTCCCTCTGTGCTGGAAAGGGCGGGTTCCCTAGGGCGATCATGTAAAATCCTGTGAAACCTGCTTTGTTTAGAATGCTCTCAATTAAATGATAAAGGTCCAAGCAAGAAGTAAGTTTGTTCCTCAAAGTTTTATGGGCATTTAACTATCTGACCCTGACTCAAAATAGGCCCCCAGAGTTCTTTGAATGTTATCTATTGTTTGATCCTTATTGCCTGATAATGATTAATGAGCTTTACCAATATTCCTGTGCAAAAGGAACCTAACAAAAGCCCATTGAGGAAAAGGCTCTTGGCCCTTCTACTTTGAGAGATTGGCCACCTTTCCTCCCCAAGCAGATCATGTCTTGGTAGACTTATTCTCATCTGTGGCAGCTGGGGCGGCCCTGCGAGTGGATCCCCACCCACCCATTTATGAGGATAAAGCTATTATGACTAATCACCTCAAGACACCACTATGGCATTTTGGGGGACTGGTTCCAACCTATATATTTTGGGAGGCGGAAACCTTCAGTTTATAATGTGTGGAAAACATAGACCTCCATTCAAGAGTCTATTTCATCACTTTCTACTTTGCACAGCCCTTTCTATACAGAATCATTTTCTTGTTTTTGCCATAAAAGAATTAATACTTTTTAGTTTATTCTGTTAATTTAGTTCTTTTCATTATATCATCTTCTAATGATGTCTGTACTTTAACATAAAAGCTTTTGAAAACCACTTTGCTATGTATTAAGTTGCTATTACATAATAATCTATCCTAAAAGAAAAATTCTAAAATGCCAGCTAAAAGCTTTATATACAATAGAGTTAAAAAATGTAATTTATAATCATTGAAATCAGAAAAATGTTACTGGGTAATCTACACTCAATCAGTATTTTTTCAATGAGTAGCTTTTACAATACAGACAATTCCTCTCTGTGAACTTTTTATAGCGTGTACTCGGTCTCCCTAAGAAGCCAGCAACAATTGTGCTGTGATCTTTTAAATATCCATGAAATACCACAGTCATATGGTCATGGGTGAAAACATATATAGCTAAGTTAAAACTAAAATACGCTCTGTATATGCTTTCTTCAAACAACAGTGCTTTATCAAATGGGTGGTGAGTATGTGCCAGAGCCTGTTTTCACTCTTGCACCACAAACAACATTTCCTGACATTCGTACCTGACAAGTTCAGATCTGCCCATTGCAACTCAGGGTTCAATGATTCAAAGTCAATGGGGCATCCATGTGTGGTAAAACTCACGTGCCATAATGAGTAACTACACATGGTATGACAGACTCATAACCATCAACAATTGAACCTAAACAACAAAAACAAAACTAAGCAAACAATTAGAACAGGAACAGAACCAGAGAAATGGAGATCATGTGGATGATTTTCAGTGGGGAGGGTGAGAGAGAGGGGAAGAATAGTGCGGAAAGGTTCAGGGAATAAGAAACATAATTGGTAGGCACAAAATGGATGGGGGGAGGTTAAGAATAGTATGGAAAATGGAGAAGCCAAAGAACTTATATGTATGACCCATGGACATGAACTAAGGGCAGTGGATGCTGGAGGGCTAGGGGTATAGGGCAGAGGTGGGATAAAGGGAAGAAAAAAATGGGAAAACTGTAATAGCATAATCAATAAAATATACTTAAAAAAGGAAAATCAGTCTGAATAAAATTTTAAGGTAATGTGACACTTCCAGCTCTCCAAGTCAGTCATATTCAGAATTTGTGATTCACAAAGCAAAACACTGAGAAATGAAAATCTGTGAGTAAATAATGGCTGTACTGCTAGATTGCTTCTGTTCTCATGGAAGTCATTTAACATTTCTGGATGCCAATGGCTTAATAAAATAATTATAATAGTAATCATTGTACAGACTGCTTTGTGAGCCTCAAATAAAAACAAGCTTTTGTGACTTGAAGCATTGTGCAAATGCTTTGTGATCATTATTTTATTAGTACTCATTTAGTAGTCAACACATGAGTGACTAATCAGTACATTTTGAGAACAGGGCTAAACTCTGGAGACACAGAGTTTACTACAACACATACCCTGTCATTGCATGGATTTATTGTAGACACATTGTTTTATTTGTTGCTGTTGTTAGTGATGGTATCTATATTGCCTAATGACCACGGTAGTGGTTCAAATGGGAAATGGTTGACTTCATTTTATAACACAGGGTAAGTCACAAAAGGCCGCATGTAGTATGATTCCATTTATATGAAATGCCCAGACTAGGCAACTCCATAGAGATATAAAGTAGATTAGTGGTTGCCAGGGGCTGGGGGAAGTGCATAACGGGGTGTTATGGCTAGAGCATCTGGTGTTTCTTTTGGGGGTGATGAAATGTTCTAAAATTGATTGTAGTGATGGTTGCACAACTTTGTACTAAAAACCACTGAGTTGTACATTGTAAGTGGGGAAATGGTATAGTATATGAATTACATTTCATTGGAATTGTTGCAAAAGTGAAGTTACACCTGATCCTCAGAAATGCTCAGGAGCAGAGCAGGCTGTACTCACCACTCACATTGAACACTGGAGACCACCGGGTAGAGGAGGTAAAAAGGCTAACCTATCTGAAATCTAGACCTGGCTTTTAGTCTTTCCACTGAGGTTATTTTCTGCTTATCTCTGTGCTCCCAAGGACGTGTTTTTAAAAAATGTAGGAATGAGTTCTTCTTATGTGCATTACTGATTAGCTGCAGAATGGTAAAATGGATGGTAAAATGGTGTTATAGTTTCATTCATCCAAAATAGTAATCTTACTGTGTAATTTTGTGGGTGAACCTCTTCACTGATTATTTGTCACTCCCTCACTCCTTAGCAGTGTAATTTGGATAGGCTGTGAACTGCTCATGTCTTTCTCCCCAGGCCAGACACCTGGTCTCGTAGCTCTGTCTGGACTTTTGCGCTTGCTGCTTTTTTCTCCTGAAACACCATCCTCAACTTGTCTGATGGATGAAAACCTACCATTTTCAGCACCAAGACAAAACGTTCTGGGGGACTATCTTAGAGACAATACATATAATGGTTATGACCTGGAGCTTGGAGAGAAGTGGATAGGGTTTTCATTACTTACTAGCTATGCAAACATGGATTTATTATCAATGCTCTGCGCCTTAGTTTGATCACTTGGAAAATGTGGAATATGTATCTCTAATTTATAGGGTTTATTTAGGGCAACATGAGATAATGGCATTAAGGAAATCAACACCGCAATGGAATAAACATCCATTACATAAAAGCTCTTGTTTTTGGCTGATGTTCTAAGGAAAGTTGATTATTTTCTCATTGAATTCATCTCATTTCATCATTATTTAATTTCTTATTTAATTTATCATATATTGGAGTTACTTCTTAACTTCATCTCCATGTTAAAATGTGAATTCTTTTAAAACCAAGACTATGTCCTTTTTGAATTTTATATAAAAAACACACAGCATAGATGATACATAATACATTAGTAATAAGATTTATTGAATCAATAGTTCAATGGACAGATAAAGCAGCCCAAAGTGAATTAATTAGATTTTGTTTGAATCCAAATCATTTACTAGTTTGGTAATTTCCTTGAATTTTATAAATTTCAGTCTTCTCACTTATAAATTATAATAATGACGCTTACTTAATAGTGCTGTTCTATACTTTCCAAAAGATAGATACTAACTATGTAAAGGGATTTTTGAATTATATTGTTATGCTACACAAATAGTAATTAATAGTATTTTTAAAAAAAATATTTATTTACTTTTAGAGAGAGGGAGAAAGAGAGGGAGAGAAACATCAATGTGTGGTTGCTTCTCTCACGCCCCTAAGTGGGGACTGGTCTGCAACCCAGGCAGTGCCCTGACTGGGAATCAAACCAGTGACCCTTTGGTTCACAGCCTATGCTCAATCCACTGAGCCACATGAGCCAGGGCTATTTTAATATTTTAACTGAGGATGTTTTTCATAAGTTTTCTAGAGGCCTAGAGTTTTGGTTAAATTTCATAAAAACATCACTGTCATTTAAGAGTGAAGATAGGAGAATGCAATCAAAAAAAAAAAAAAAAGAAAGAAAGAAAAATGTCCAGTAACTTTTCTTGGCCAGGATAGATTTTTCATGTCACAGAACCTGTCAGAGGTATTGGTTAAAATCTGAAATTCACTAAGTGTAGCAATAGTTGCTTTTCACAGGGGATTATTTAACACATCTGCCAAAAAAAAAAAAAAAAAAAGTGGGGGGGGGGATGGTATTTCACACACTCCCTGTGAAATTTACTTCCAATTACCTTGGCTCTTCCAGGCAGCTATTCAAACTTTTGGAATTTATGAGTCAGAATACTGGTCTGGTCTTGGCTCTGGTTTTGCGTATATTTGCTGGCAACTCTCACCCTTGTGTCCTGAGTCTTTATCAATCCTAGCTGAGTCAGAGTCCAGGGAGTTTCCTTTTAGCATCTAAGGCTCATTTCGTGAGTCTTCACTGCGTGTTTTTTTCCAGGGACTTGACCGATTCGAGACATCTGCTTCGATTCACCAACAGGATCACAGACTGGACACGGGTTCTAGTCCATGGAAGGAGAAATAAAAAACAAAACAAAACAAAACAGAAACATTTATTAGCATTTATTAAGTGATAGGTGCCCTGTTATATTTTTATATATTTAACTCTTACTGCTGCCTCAAGGGAATCCAAGGACTTTGGTCTTCTGACAAATAAAGACATTGAATATAGAGATTTAAGAAATTGGTTCAAAGCTATGCAGTTAATCAGAGGCAAGGTTGGAATTCAGATCCATTTGAACCCAGAGTTAAACTCTTAATGCAGCAGCTGTTCTCAACTCCTGTGGGATCTGGTACCTGCATTTTCCTTCAGCTCCCCAAGTAATTTTGGTGCAAACTAGCAATGTTCACAAACCACTGGAGTGTGTATTGAAGACTCTCAGGTTAATTGATAATTTAATCTTTGATCAGAACACAATATTTTTGTCTTTGAGGGTATTTATATTTTTAGCAAAGATATATTTCCCCCTGTTCTATGGTCTTCAAATGATTGCTCAGTTCAATCCAACATGATCATTAAGATTTACCAGTCAACTTGACTTGCCCAGGGAGGAATGATCCATCTGCATGAAGTGTGTGTCTTGCTGATGCAGATCTCACATCTCAAAAATAAGCCAGTGAGCAAGAAAACTGATTTAAGGGTAAAGGAATCTCTATGACTCACTTCAGGCTTCTGTTGCCTAAAATCCCTTCGCTGAAGACATTGGCATTTATAAATAAATGAATGGATTTATATAAAGAGACCAAAGTTTTTTGAGAAAGAAAAGATCAACTATCTGTTCCCAGAATTTTTTTTCTTTTCTTCATTAGGCAAATATTGGGAGGGCTTGACCACCCAATCCAATAAGAAGTTGAAAAGTTTTAGGCTACCACTGAATCTCTAAACCTCTGAGTATATAAGGCAGAAAATGATAAATATATTTTCTAATGGGCCAAATAGTAAATATTTTAGGATTTGAATGTTGGGACTGCGTGTCACAAGCACCCAACTCACATTTTAGTATAAAATCAGCCATAGATACTATACAAACAAATTAGTGTTCCAACAAAACTTTATACACAATAAAATAGGAATATAATGGTTTTTTCAAAATATTAATTTTATTTTGACTTTTTCCAGTGACTTAGAAAGATAAACCCCATTTTTAGCTTGTAAATCATCTAGACACAGGTTGTGGGTAGGAGCTGGCCTATCACTCCTGCTCTAAAGAAGGACAGAACCACAAAATAAAAGTAGATTTGGTCCTTGAATCACCATGAAAATGTTCCCATGCAGATATGTGAATGGAATTGCTACATGTAAGAAAGAAAAAAAACTATATCGAAACCGGAAAATTTGGGCTAATTTGTTACATCTATTACTTTGATCTTTACTAATATAGAAACAGGTACCATAGGATGCTGCTGTAAAATTAGCTAAAACACTTGTCACTAGTTTAGTGTTTGTTAAGCAACAAGGAAATTTACATCAGAAAATCGGCAGTTGAAAACATGCACACAGTGAAAAGATGTTTAGTAAAAGTATCTTGGGTAAGAATTTGAAAAGAGGACTGTATAACTACTGAGCCCATATCGCTGTAGGAAAAGCTTAGAAAGATCGAGAAAATTACATTTTGTTAACTATTCTTCGCTGTGTGTAACAATAAATGAAGAGAAAAATGAGTGCAGGAATAATTAACCAGTTTGCAAGCAGAAGTGCAACTGAAATTATATCATTGCTTTTGGTTTTAATGATTTCATATTTTTCTATGGTCAGAATTGCTTTCTTATTTAGGTTTACTCCACCTCATTATTGTGTCTCAAACAGAGTACGTGCTCAGTAAATGTCTCAGCTAAAGAAAGCATTTCAGCCTTACTATGAGGTATGTAAGCTTGTACAGGCTGGCTCAGAGGTTTAATGTTTCTGTCAATAATTGATTTCTCTCTGTGTGACTAGTATATATTTTTAAACTTCTCTTTACTTCACTATTAATAGAATCAGATGAATCTTATATCCATCTCCAAAGGCTTTTTATATACTAAGTTAACAGCCAAGTTATTTAATGACTGATATAGTATGAACATCATCTAATTTGAATGGGTGCCCTGTTGATGAATATTAAATGATTTAAATATTTAAAAGATTAAAACAGTACATGTAGTGCACATAGTTTAGACCAAGGTGTATTGGAGACAATCAAGGCTAATTTTATTTCTTGGAGGAAATTGTTTTAATCTCAAAACTATCACTTTATAAAAATATTATAGATTAAACCTCTTCATAACTCTTGAGTATTCTTATATAAAATGGTAATTTCTTGTTCAAAACAAATTCTTCCCAAAAAAGGCTTAGTTTCTCTGAAAAAGTCATAGCTAAAGAGAGAAATAGTTTCTTTTAGCTACTGAATCAGCAAAAGGAAAGAGAGCACATTCAATAGCGTTAATGCAGCCTGTGGTGTCTCTTATCACTACTGAGTCAAGAGCAGGAAATTATGGACCCAGATAAAACGGTGAGGTGTTGGCAATTTCATCCAATCCACTTACTCACTGTAGGGATGGCTGTGATCTTAGTTCAGTGCCACTGTGCTCATCAGTCCTACATCTTAAGTGAATGCTCAATCTTTACTTCCATCATTCTACACTTACAGAGATGAATAAATTACTCAGCACATGCTTTGGTTTTATAACCTAGTTTCATATCAATTATCTGAACACCTCCCCTGACTCTTCCTCACCGAAGTTCCAGTCTAGACTTGTCATATCATATCATCCCCCAAACTGCCACTCTCTTCATCGTTACTCTGAATTTTACTGTCACTGTCACCCCATCCCTATTCAGTGCCGTAAAAATAGGTGTATGACTAATGCACAGCCAGCATGGGCTAACAAGTAGTTCAGTTCTGGGCTGTATCGATGAAAAGCCAGTGTAAAATACTGATCCTGTGCCTAGAAATGTGTCCCCTGTATCATCCAGTAAATGACATTCACTCTTGATTCTATGCCACCTATCTTATCAGTAATCTCCTATCTTAACTTTCTTCAGGTTCCTGATTTAATTACTTCCCTTCCCTTGGTCCTAAACTTTTAGTTTTACCATTTTCTTCTCTGATCACAGCCTCTAGCGTTTGGATATAGTTATAAATGTTTGTAAAGGCACTGCTTGTGCCTTTTATATATTATAAATATATACTAACTTTTCCTTATGAAATAGTTAAATTTATGGTTACTAGTTTATCATCCATAAAAGTCTCTACCTAGAATACAGGATGGCAATACTTAATTGTTTACATCCTTCAAAGAAAGACAATTTAAAAACATAGCCCATTTAATTACTTTCATGAAACAAAAATGTAAATAAGATTTTACTTTTTGTAAATGTTTCGATATGCTTTAGTTGTCGTCATTATTGTCCTGATCACCTTCACTATCTATCTTTTGCATAACTTTATGTGCTTTCACCTAAGTCACATTTATTCTCGCCCCTGGTTATGTGTTCATACACGGACTTTCCCTTCCCTGTACCAGTTCATTAAATTCTGTACTTTCTTCAATTTGGATACCTTTTTCATGAAGCCATCTGTGTCAGTAAGGGTTCCAATAAGAAACAGATGGCACACTTAAAATTGGATTATTGAAGAGAGTTTATTTAAAAGGGGGTTATTTACAGAAGTTGAGTGATGGGAACTTCAAAGATATTATAGTACCAGGGATTAACTCCAGGCCTGAAGGCGTGAGTGGAAGGAAATGGTGTCAATATCTAGAAGGAGAGTCAGATAAAGTCTTGTGCTTAGATAAGTCCAGCTGTAAGACAAACGAACCTGAAGTAGATGACAATTGAGAAGACAGGTTAGTGGATCTTGAGAGCCTGGCCAGCCAGCCTTATTTCAAAGGAGCACATGTACACACCATCTTTTTTTTCTTTCTCTCTGATTGTGTGACTATTGATGTAACCATCATTGACAATTCAGGCCTTGTTTCTGACACCGAGATGAAGTTCAATTATTTTTACTTCTTGGGTTTCCTATCTTTCCATATGTCATTGTTAAATATTAAAAGTGGTAAAATATATTCTCAACATTTCCTACTCTGTAAACATCTTGATTTCCCCAAAAGCTTTCAATTGAATTTGATCTTTCCTTTTTGAGAACCAACTTTGTGTATCATTAGCATTTTAGGTACATTCATTTTGTCATAAATACAATAAAAATTGGTTTAGTATTTCTCTTCTAAATGATTATAACATCTTTGGAAAGTCATTAGAGAAAATAAACATTTTGAAGCAGAAAATTCTGCAATAGAAAGCAAACTCTTTCATTCATTATCCAGTAGATTTTGAACAAAAACTTCATTGACGTATCCTTTATTTCTCTCTTCTATTAAATTTGGCATTTTCTGAGGATTAAGTAAAAAAAAATATGAAATAGTTAAAACACTGCCTAGTACAGGGTATTTATATACTCATTGACCTTTACTCACATATTTACATTATTCAAAGATGCCAGCAAGCACTGCATATATGTCTTAAAGTAACCCCAAATAAGAATAGCAACAAAAAAATCTCACATAAAAGTGCTTTGATCTCAATGCCTCTAACATGAAGAAAATCCTCTTACTTTCTGTAGTAATTATAATTCTTTGTCATTTTGTCTCTTGTCAGGCCACTATCATTGTCTCACTTACTTCAGGTTAAAAATATAAAGTGATCCTGGCTGGGTACTCTGGTTTGTTGAATTCCTACAATGCTGATGGAGTTCTGTTGAAACTTCCTTCCAGACCATCCCTCACATCTGCCATATCCATTCCTTATTTCACCAGAATTGTTCCAACCAATGGCAGTGTTTTCATTTTTCCCACGAATAACAAAAAAGTGAAAATTAAAAAAGAATCAAACAGAGGAAATTTGAGATGAATTAATAGGTATTTTTGGTTTTATTTGTTAATATGATTCATCTTTAAAATGCATATTATCTCAAATTATCAAATTGTCAATTCTTTTGTGACTTTTTCTTCATGTTCTAAAATAAATGCTTTGCCAATTTTTCCCAATACATTTCACAGCCTGAAACTGAACACATCTACAGTGAAAATTAGGGTAACATTTTTAAATGTCAGCAACATTTATGTCACTTTGAAATTCTATAATAGAATAAAAAATAACAATTTTTTTTTATTTTTTAGAAAATAGAATGTAGTATTTAGGGGTAAAGAAGCATTATATCTGCAAGAAAAATGGCTCAGAAATTGCGTAGAGTTCTTTACAATTTACAATACCTTTCCAAATCCATGCATTATTTGATATTCTCAACAGCTTTGGGAGGTTGGTAGTGTTATCCACATTTTTCAAAAAATAAAACTAAAGTTGAAATCATTTTAAAAACATGCCCAATTAGTAAATGAGAGGCAGAAGTGAACCTCGTATTTTGACAGTTAAATCATTTTTACTACAACTTGCTGCCTACAACATGTCCAGAGAGATTTACAAAAATTAAAAATCTTGTTTACTTTTTTGTTTCATGAAAGTAATTAAATGGATTGTATTTTAAAATTGCCTTTCCTTGCAGGGTATATACAAATAAGGGTTGCTATTTTATATTCAAGATATTAGAGGCTTTTGTGGATGATAAACTTGTGAACAAGCTTAAGTATAAATTTAGATGCTTCATAAGGAAAAAATAGTACAACATTTACAAGCAGTACCTGTACAAATGTTTAGGACTATAGTTACATGCTGCTTTGGCAGTCACTGACTACGTGGCCTGGTGGGGGTAAAACTCCTCTGAGTATCAGTTTCTTCACTCATGAAATGTAGATGATAATTATCTAAAGGGTTGTTTGGTTTGGGAGATTAGACAAAACTTTATATGTAAATCATCTACTCTAGTACCAGGTATGTAAATGCTCAGTATAATGCAGCTGTTGTTATTGTTCTAAACTCCAGGAGACTGTGCATGTATTTATGTAAACCCCTATTTTCCAAATGACACATATGCACTGAGATGCACTTACCACATTGACACACACACACAAACACACACACACATGCACACACAGAAGCATCACAAAAATCTTATTGATGGCAATTGGCATTTAATTTTATGTTTAGATTAGATTTTTTTCTTTTAAGTATTTATATTGAAATTTTTATAGACATAGAAAAGTTACAAGTGCAGTATTAATAATTTCTACTTAGTTTTTACTAGATTCCATGTAGGTAGGTAGATATCATATATGCACATGCATGTGTACAGGTATGTACTTCCTGAGCCATTTTACTTTCAAGCATGATGTGCCCCTTTACCCATAAACACTACACTCTATTTTCTAAAAATCAAAACAACGAAAATCCACTTTCTTCTGACATAAAGACATATAGGGTGGAGCAAAGTAGGTTTACAGTTAGGAGTACACAAAACACAGAATTAATTCTTATGCTATTATTTATTAATTATTGTATTATTTTTCATATGAACAACTCTAGATCTACTTTTATCCCCCATAATCCTGTAATTATTATAATCAGAGGATATCATTGTTACCTATTCTACGAAAGTAGCTCAGAAAGGACCATTCTTCTCCAAATAATACAGAACTCTCAGTTGTTGTGCCCGTTATCTCTTCCAGTATGAAAAAGCTCCTCATTCTTTACCTTTCTTGGCATTTAAATTTTGAAGAGAAGAAACAAGCTGTGTTGTAGAACTTCCTCAACTACTGGGTGTATTTTATGTTCTCTCACCATTACTGTCAGGTGATGCATTTTTAACACTGGTACCACAGAATTAATACTTTATGTTTTCTTAGTGCATCATAGCAGGAGGATAATAATATGATATCAATTTTTTTTTCAATAACTGCTGATTCTAACTTTGGTCACTTAGTTAAAAATACAATTGCCGGGCTACTATTTTTCACTTGAGAGTTAAAACTTATCTCGTGTTAGGTTGTGTAAAATTATACAATTGCCTTATTATTCCTCAAACATTTATTCATTAGAATTAACATGCAATGATGATTTTTGCCTGAATTCTTTATTATTCGATGTTATTTTGCCAAATAGTGAATTTCTAATTCCATCATTTTGTTAGCTTCTACTATAATAAATAACTTTATTCCATATTTATCTATATTGTCTTGTTGAATTTGAATTTATTCTATGGGTTACACTCTATCATTACCACTAAATTAATTATGCTCACCTGATGATGTGTTTTTGTTTATTTTAGAGAGAGCATGATGTGAAAGAGAAGTATAGATTAGTTGTTTCCCATATGAGCCCCAACCAGGGATTGCACCAGCAACCTAGCCATGTACCTTGACTGGGAATTAAAACTGCAGCCTTTCAATATACAGGACAATGCTCCAACCAACTGAGACACCTGGTCAAGGGACCATTATTTATTTTTATGCTTGAATGTATTATATTTGGCCAGTGGGAGCCCTTTCAAGCTGCTACTACTATGTTCTCTTGACACATTTCCATCATGCTTTGAGCATGGTCTTGCTTTCTGACACAAAGATAATTTAGGATCATCTTGAATTTTCCTTCTTCTGGTCCTAATATTAATCATTTATTCAAAGTGCCTTGATTTCTCTAAGTAGAAAATAGTATTTGGAAACAAATATGTAGCCATTAGTTTTGCTCAGTATAGAATGTCATTGCTGATAAACCCTCTCTTTGATTAGCTAGGATATGAAAGTAGTCTATTGCTCTGTCTATATTCCTCAATGTGTTTATCTGTCTATGTAGTTATTTGCCTATCATCTATCTAAAACCAAGAGTTCAATTCACATTACAATCTACCAAAGCTGGGTTTATTTTATGTTTTTCTTTTGCTGACAGTGAAATAACTGACACACATTTCACCCCAAATATTTGTTTGTTCAATTATATAATCAGAGAAAGTAATTTCAGAAGTCTAACCCGTACTTCTATTCTAAAGGAAAACTAATAAGTGGAGATCAGTATTGCCCATAGTAATTTTTGTCTTTAGCTTGAGGGTAAATAATTTCAGTAGGATATTCATATGTCCAAGCTTACTAGGATTAGATCTCTCCATACACATTTCATTGTATTTATATTTGCCATTTACAGCGCAGTTTGTTTTAGTGGTTTTTATTTACACTATATTTTAGAGTTTACCTCTCACCATTATGTATCAATTAAGTAATCAATCAAATCATTGATTAATTATATGGAACATTAATTTTTTTGAAAGTCAGAATTACAATAAACATATATTCAGAAAGGTGTTACTGTCTCTTCCATTTCTTTTATTTCATTTCTGTCTCTAATGTTTTCTAACATGTTCTTACTTATCTTCAGTAAATCAAAATGTTATTGCTTTCTTGTCACACAGTTGAGAAAAGTGCATAAATATTTACTCATCTTCTTTCTCACACACAAAATATTAGAAAACATTAAATGCTCTTTTATAATTTTTTGGTTAACTATTTTTGGTTAACAATACATATTGGAAATTACTCTGCACAAGCTCAGAGAAGCCTTTCTTAACATGTTTTTGAGACACAAAGATTCCATTTGCTATATGCATTATTTTTTAACAATGTGTGAGAGTACCCATTTCATTACTACTTCATCAGCAGAAGTTGGTGGTAACTTTTTAAGTTTTGCCAATCTCATAAGTGAAAACTTATATCTTAGTGTAATTTTACTTACATTTGCATAATTGTAATTATAAAATGTTAAAATCCACATTTATACCTCTTTTTTGAATGTATGATAATGTATTTTTGCCAATTTTTCTTTCATTTGTATAATTTCCCCTCACTTTATATACTAGTGATAATAGGCTTTTATGTGTGCTGTATGTTAGAAATACTTCCCTCCTGTCTTTTAATTGTCTTATGTATTTAATTTTATGTTTAACCACCAGATTTTTATT
The DNA here is from genome assembly GCA_004027475.1 of Anoura caudifer. Taxonomy (NCBI): domain Eukaryota; kingdom Metazoa; phylum Chordata; class Mammalia; order Chiroptera; family Phyllostomidae; genus Anoura; species Anoura caudifer. Next base: position 19,250 of record PVKU01009493.1, on the reverse strand, counting down.
TTTAATTTTTTTTGTTTTAAAATATAGATCTGGATTTTGAATCTTAGAAATACTTTACCTGCACTCAGGTAAATGGCATTTAAAAATATTTTCAATTTATAATTATTGATATATTGGTATAGAAGCACAATTATGTTTGTTCTAGTCTGTCTTTGAGAGTTTTTCTGGTGTTTTGTACTAGATAATAACATTGCAAAAAAAGACATTTTTTTAAAAAATTTTTTCCAGTTTGTATATACTATATTTCTTTTTCTTGCTAGGAACTTCAGTACAATACTGAACAAAGTTTTGAGAGTGAATATCCTTGCCTTGCTCCTAACCTTAGGAGGAAGCGTTCAGTCTTTCTCCATTGAGTGTAATGTGAGAATTGTGCAGATTTCTTCAGGTTGAGGAAGTTTGTGTTCCTTGTGAGAGAAGGATCACAGACATGGGCAGTGTTTGGTTTCTGTCACCTGAGGGGGACTTTCTAGGTTCCCTGCCCCCAACTGCTGGTTGTTTTAAGTGAGCATTTCATGCAGACTCATGGAAAGGAAATGTTGAGAGTATGTAGACTATCATGTTTTCCTGGGCCTCCGGGGCTTCTGCCCCGTCACACTGGCCCACAATTGCACTTTAAGAATCTGTTTAAATTTCAATTTCCTCCTTAATTCTTTTATGGCTGCTACCTTTTCCTCTCAGTTTCTACCAAAGACAAAACCAGATCATGTGTCTGGTCTTTTCTCAAAGAGGCTTGTCACATTTCAGAATTCAGTTCACCTGGTTGTCTTGTCATCTTGGATGTCTGACAATCTGAAAAAGGCAATGATTTTGTAGATGATTTGAGAGTAGTATTCTTTTAAAGTTGGCCATATCCTAAATGGAAAGAGAGATGGCATCAATTATTTATGCCACAAATGTTTTTGAGCTCTTATCATGTGCCAAGTCTACACTGAGTGGGATTTTGTAGTGTGAATAAAATGAAATCTCCACTTAGAACAAGTTTGAGGCCTGTTTATAAATCTCACTTGCTGTGAAATGAGTTTTAGTTATAGAGCCATTCAGTGCTCCCATCTTCTCTATAAAGGAATGGTTCTTCGTTGTGAATATCAAATGAGACATGCAACTGTGAGTGGTTTGTTAAACATCTCTTATATTGGATATGTAATAAAAGATTTGTAAAGCTTCTTTTTATTGTTGTTCAGTTACAGTGGCCCTGCTTTTTTCCTTTTTTTTTTTCAGCATAACTTAAGGCCTCATGATCTGCCAGTGTTACATGATCAAAACCCTACCAACAATAACAAGAAAAAGGGTGTTAAAAATCTTCAAGAATTATAAATTGTTTTGAAATTGTCCAGTTGGTAACGAGCTTCACATTCTGGATTACTATGTCCACTGTCAGAAATAGTGATATTGGGTTGAAGTTGCCCTGTCATTGTATACTATTTACACTTTGGTCACAAACAGAAAAAGAACCCTGCGTATGAAACAAAGGTAATGGAATTTTCTTCCTGACACAAATCCTCCCAAAAAATCAAAACAAATGGTATAAAGATTTATTGAACTGAGTTGTTAGATTAGAAATATAATTTAAAAACAAGAGGAAACCTTTTGTTACAAAACTTGTAGTTTTTACAGGTGAGAAATCAAAAGCCCAGAGAGGTTAAGATTACGCTGAGAAATTACGACATGACATGGTTCCCCCACAGCTCTCCTGCCCTCTGGTCCAGTGGTCTGGGCACTCCATCACATTGCATTTGGATAGTCAGACTTACCTTATTGCTTTGCTATTTTAAATAACATTTCATTTTTAGAACTCTTTTAGATTTACAGAAAATTTTCAGAAAGTAGAGAGAGTACATGCTGGGCTGTTTTCCTTATTAACATCTCACATTAGTCTGATATATTTGTTAAACACACCGATGCATTATTTTTAATTGAAATCCAAAGTTTATTAAAATTTACTTAGAATTTACCTATTTTTCTTTTTCTGTTTTAACATCTTATCCAAGTTACCATATTACATTACATTTAGTTGTCATGTCTCCTCAGGTCCTCTTAGCTGTGATAATTTGTCACTTTCTTTGTTTTTGATTTACTTTGACAGTTTTGAGGAATACTAGTTAGATATGTTGCAGAATTTCCCTCAGTTGAGATTTTTGATGTCTTTCCCATGATGAGAATGGTGTTAGGAAGAAGATCACAAAAGTAAAGTTCTATTTTAATCACATGGTATCAAGGCTACATGCTCTCCACCTGACTGTCTGTACCACTGTTGATGTTGACTGTAATGCCTAGTACAGGTAGCACTTGTTAAATTTCTTCACTGTAAAGTTATTTTTCATCTCTATTTTCCATGCTTTGAAAGGATATCACAATATATTGCCCATGCTGGAGAAGTGGGCATGTCCCTATGTGATTTGGAATTCTTCTTGAAGTATTTGTCAGTCTTCCATTTCTTTATTTATGGAACCATCTAATTCTATTGTATAGACCATGGATACTTTATACCTTGGGTTGTAATCAGACACCACTTTATTCTGTTGTCCCACTTGTTCCCACTTTGACCCCTTTATCTTCTTCAGTTGTTTCCTCCATATCTTTGAAATACCTGCATTATTGTGTATCTGTCTGTGGTTGAGCACTTCCCAGCTTTTTTTCCCACTACAAAATGCTCTAGGCCTATTTTGTGTATTTCCTACTACAGTTCTAAAATCAGTCATTCCTCCAAGAATTCCTCCTGTTACAAATTGATACAAGAAACTGAACACTGTTTGCACTTGTGGCTTCTGGGAGTGTCCTTGATTTCAGACTTTTATCTGATAGAGCATGGGAACACAGGGACAAAAATGTGTGTGTGTTAATCTATCTGTCTTCACTTACCTATAAATACTTCCACATATAGTCATCTGTATCCATACCAATTCAATATACTATACTGAAACCTCTAACTCTAATTCATTACACGGTGGTATACTGTGGCAGACCCTTCTGCATGGCGTGGGCCCAGCTCCCACTCGGAGATGCACACAGATAGGTTCTCTCATGGGTAATCAGATTTGTAATATACCTAGGCTGCTCTGAGTCTTGCTTTTGCTGAAAACTCCCTCACCCTGCAAGTGCTAAATCTTGCAGGGACCAGTGTAAGTGGCTCAACCATGTTTGCTTTTTCATTTGCTAATATCCTTCTTCTGTGATGTGATTAGGGGTGTTTGCTCCTTTTGTTATAACTGGGGGATAGTGAATGAGGACCATCTTGTAATGTGAGGAGATATAGAATAAAGGCCTGTCATGGCAGAGGTCTTGGCTTTTGCTCCCCTTGAGAGAAAAGCCATGCTGTCACCCTTTTTCCTCCACCGGACTCGGTAGTCTGCGTGTATGTTTTATTTCATCCATAATGACGTGTCTGCATCAGCTGGTGCCTGAACAGGGACCCAGAGGCCATGAGCCATCATCATTATGGACAACACACCAACTTGGTGGGAGTACATATGCATCAGCCCAAGTAAGGGCTGATGACCCCGAGTGCTTTTCGGGAATGTCATTGGGTGTGTTGGATTCAGAAGAATAGGGTTTTCTTCATAGGTCATTCTCTCCTGCAGCCCCTTTGCAACTCTACGTTCTTTAGTAAGCAAAAGAAAGACTCAGAGCAGCCTAGGTATATTGCAAAGCTGATTACCCACAAGAGAACTTATCTGTGGGTGTGGGTCCTGTGCATCTCTGACTGGGAGCTGGGCCCACGCCATTCAGAAGGGTCTGCCACAGTATACAATACTCTCCACTCCTTTCTTATCTATAACTTTCCTCTTTAACAATGAAAATCCAGAGTCCTACCATCTATCAATTTATTTAGTTGCACAATTCCAGTATCTTGCCTAGTTGTTACTAATCAATAGCCACATAGAAGATAACTTTATCAATCCCAGTTTGTTTTTTATCAACAGTACTTTTTGCCTTCAGTCTTACACAATCTTCTCATTTCCAAAGGTGGTTGGAACAGAAATTTTATTTCATCCCTTCAGTAAGGTTGTTTCATTATTTTTAAAAATATTCATTTAGATTTTTTCATATTGTTAATTTCATCCTAGCGTATCTTGACCTCCTAAATGATGTCTTAAATTTTTCTGAAGTTAAGGCCTATCATTTGTGATGCAAAGTTTATAGATATTAGAAATGAATGGTGGTATACACCACGGGCTTCTTTCACTTAGCAATATGCATTTAAGTTTCTTCTATGTCTTTACATGGCTTGTTAGGTCATTTTAAAATTCACTGAATAGAATCCCATTGTATATATGTGCCACAGTTTATTTATCCATTCACCTGTAAAGTTTGTTTGCCTCCAGTTTTTAGCAATTATAAATAGTACTGCTATATGGATGGAACTGGAGAGCATTATGCTAAGCGAAATAAGCCAGGAGGTTAAAGACACATACCATATGATCTCACCTTTAACAGGAACCTAATCAACAGAACAAACAAGCATAATATAACCAAAGACACTGAAATTGAGAACAAGAGAGGAAAGGGGTAGGAATTTCAAGAGAAAAGGGGAAGGGTTTAGAGCAACAAGTATGAAAGACACATGGACAAAAGCTGGGCGGGGGGTGGAAATGGGAGGGAGCTGGGGAGGGCTGGGGCGGTGGGCTGGGATGGGAGTAGAAGACAGAGAACTGTACAAGAACAACAATTAAAATAAAATTTAAAAATAAATAAATAAATAAATAGCACTGCTATAAACATTGTGTGGATGTAGTTTTCAGTGCATTTGGGTAAATACCTAGCAGCATGGTTTCTGAGTCAGATGGTAAGACTATGTTTAGTTTTATAAAAAACAAAATAACAACAACCAAAAAAACTATGCCGAACTGTTTTTCAAAGTGGCTGTAACATTGTGCATTCTCACAAGCATTTGGTGTTACCAGGTTTTGCATTTTAGTTATTCCAATGGATAAATAGTGGTTCCCATTGTTATTTTATTTGCAACATTGTATTATATTGAGCATTTTTTCAATGTGCTTGATTGCCATTTGTGCATCTTTAGTTTGCTATTAATATATTTTGCTCCTTTTTAAATTGCATTCTGTTTTCTTTTTTTTTTTAAATATTGTTGTTCAAGTACAGTTTTTACCTTTTCCCCCTCCCCTCTCCACTACCCCAGCCCTCCCCAGTTGGTGGGATTTCAGACTGGTGCAACCACTATGGAAAACAGTATGGAATTTTCTCAGAAAACTAACAATGGAATTGTATTTTGACCCAGAATTTCCACTGCTAGGATTATATCCTAAGAACCCTGAAACACCAATCCAAAAGAACCTATGCACCCCAATGTTCATAGCAGCACAATTTACAATAGCCAAGTGCTGGAAGCAACCCAAGTGCACATCAGTAAATAAATGGATCAAAAACTATGGTACATTTACACAATGGAATTCTATGCAGCAGAAAGAAAGAAGGAGCTCCTACCCTTTGGGACGGCATGGATGGAACTGGAGACGATTATGCTAAGTGAAATAAGTCAGGTGGTGAAAGGCATTCTGAGTTTTCTTATAATTGAATTTTAGAGTCCTTTGTATATTTTGAATACAAGTTCTTTAGCATATATGTATCTTACATATGATTTCCCCAGTCCATGGCATGTCTTTTGATTCTCCTCAGTGTCTTTTACTGAACATAAGGGTTTTGTTTTTCTTTATGTTTTTTAAATAAAGTCCAATTTAATGTTTGCCTTTCATGCATCATGCTTTTAGTACTATATATAAAAACTATAACCACCTAGATGTTCTCCTGTGTTTGCTTCAAAAAGTTTATTTTCTCATTTTACATTTAAGCCTAAGGTATATTTTACATTAATTCTTTTCTGGCTAGATTATTTTGTTTTCTTTTTGGTATATAGAATTACTGTTCTCCAGCACAATTTGTTGAAAAATCTATGTTTTCTTTATGAATTATATTTGTGTATGTTTTTTCTTTATTATAAAGTAGTTTCTGTATTTGGGTAGATATTTTTCTGCATTTTCTAGTCTGTTGTGTTGATTTATGTGTCTGTTCTTTTACCAATACCACACTGCACTGACTATTGTAGTTTCATAATACATCTTGAAATCTAGTAATACGATTCCTTCAGCTTCTTTTTTTAATCTTTGTTTTGGCTGTTATAATAGCCAGAATAAGGTTTTTTCCTTTTCATATAAACTTTAAACTTGGTTACCAATAGTTATGAAATAGCTATCTGGGATATCTAGGATTGCATTGAATGAAGTTGTGCAGAATTTTCACCTCAACAATATCGAGTCTTCCAATCCATAAACCTGGAAGGAATCTTCCCAGTTATTGAGATCTTTTATTTCTTTCATCATAGTTTTCTTCAAATAAAATTCATGTATATTTTGTTAAATTTATACCTATGCTTTTTATCTTTGGTGCTATTTAAATGGTATTTTAATTTAATTTCAATTTCTCATTGTCCTTGTGAGTAGGTAAAAAAGTAGTTAATTTAACACCATTTGACTTGCTAGTCATGCTTATTAGTTCCAGAAAATTTTTATTTCTGGTTCTTTGGGCTTTTCTACATAGACAATAATGACATCTATGAATGTAGACAGTATTATGTCTTCATTTATCATCTCTATACCTTAGATTTACATTATTGTATTATTGCACTAACTAGAGTTATCAACATGATATTGAATAGGAAAGATAAAAGAATACATTACCTTTTTCTTCATCTTAGAAAGAAAGCTCCCAGTTTCTTCTACAATATGTTAGCTGCAGTTTTTTGTAGATTATTTTTTTTTATCAAACTGAATAAATTTGCCTCAGTTCATTGTTTCTGATATTTTAAAAAATCATTAATGGTATTAGATTTTGTCTGATACTTTTTCTATATTGTTATGGTCATATTATATTTCTTCTTTTTCCTGTTGATGTTGTGAATGTCCCTCAAGATTTTCAAATATTGAACAAGCTTTGCCCGCTTGTAATAAATCCCACTTACAGCTGGTGTATAATACTTTTTATACTGATTTGGATATAATATGCTATGATCTTCTGGAGCATTTTTCATCAATGTTTATGAGAAATATTGGTCTGCAGTTTCTGTTTCTTTAATGTGCTTACCTGATTTTGGTATTGGGGTATTACAGATTCCATAGTATAAGAGAAAATATTGCTCTACTTTTATTTTGTAGAATATGTTATGTAGAATTTACATAATTTCTTCCTAAATATTTGGTAGAATTTATCAACAAAACTATCTGGTCCTGATGCATTCTTTTCTAGATTAGTTATTGATTCATTTAAATAGCTATAGATCCATTTATATTATATATTTATCTTTTCATGAGTTTTCATAGTTTGTATCTTTTTAAAAATTTATTGTTGATCAGTTACAGTTGTCTCACCTTCTTCTCTGTTGCTTATAGTTTGTGTCTTTCAATGGTTTGGTTCATTTCTTTGAAGTTACTGGCTTATGGACATGGCATTGCTCATGGGATTAATTTATTATTTTCCTGAAGTCTGCATGATCACTAATGATGACTCCATTTCTGATGTTGATGGTATTTCATTTTGTCTTAGTTTGGCAAGATGTTTATAAAACATATTAATTTTTCCAAAGATGCAGTTGTCCATTTATACATTTTAAAATTATTTTTTAACTTTCATAATTACTATCTGCTATATTTTTACTTTTATTTTTCTTTTTATTTTTATTTTACTTTTTATTTTTATTTTTCTTTTATTTTTCATTCTTCAAATTTCAAAGCTTCTTTCTGTAGTCTGTTGTGGTGGAATCGTATATTACTGATAATAGATTTTTTTCTCTTCTCCACGATATATGCATTTAAAAGTATAAATTTTCTTCTGCACATTGTTTAGGTTGCAACCCTCAAATTTTGATAAGTTGTATTTTATTTTAATGTATTTAAAGTATTTTTATGTTTTCTTGACAATTCTTGTCTTTGTGTTACTTAGAAGTGTGTTTTTTAGTCTCCAAATGTTTGAAGATTTCCACATCTTTTTCTATGATATTTTGTTGAATGCTCCTGTGGTCTGAGAACCATTGTTTTATTTCTATCGTTGTAAGTTTTTAGAAGTTTTTAAGACTGTGATCTATCTTTGGAGCTTAAGAAGAATATATATTCTGCTCTTTTAAGTAGATTTTTCTGTAAACAAAAATTGGTCAAGTTGATTAATAAGACTATTTAAATTGAGTGTGTCCTTAGTGATTTTCAAGTATGTCCTTAGCCTGATCTATCAGCTAATGACAAAGAGTGCTGAAGTGTTTGACAGTGACAGTGAACATGGCTATTCCTGCATTTAGTCCTATCAGTTTTTGCTGCATATATTTTTATGTTCAGTTCTTCAGTGCATAGATACTTAAGATGGTTATGCCTTTATGGAAAATTAATCCCTTTATCATGGCATAATGCCTCATTTTCCCCCTGGTGATTATCTTTGTTTTAAAGTCTGCTTTGTCTGAATTTAATATAGCTACTTCAGCTTTCCATTATGGTTAACATAGTATATATATATATATATATATATATATATATATATATATATATACACACACATCTCTTTACTTTTAACTTATGGGTCTTTATATTTAAACTGAGTTGTTTGTAGTGTACCTAGTGATGAATTAATTCTCTGTTACTGTTTGTCTGAGAAAGTTTTATTGCTCCTTCATTTTGAAGGACAATTCTACTGGATGGTCAATTTAAGAATGACAACTTTTTAGTTTAAGCAATTGCAATATGTCACTCTGCCCTCTCGTTTATTGACTGGTTTCTGATGAGGAGTCCACTCCACTTCTTATCCTTGTTCCTATGCAGTCAGATGTCTGTCCCACCTACTCCTCTTCCTCTCAGAAGATGGTCTCATCTTCTTATTAATTTGAATATTATATGCCTAGGTGTATGTTGTGCTGTTGTTCTTGTTGATCTTGCTTGATGTCCTCTAAGACACCTATTTTACGGTTTGGCTCCTGTCGTTAGTTTGGAAAGGTTCTCAGCCTTTCCGTCCTCAAATATATTGTCTTCTTCATTTTTATCATTTTCTTCTGATCTGCTATATAATTTTCACCTCCATGATTATATTACATATGTGTCTGCTATGTTTATAATTTTTATTATAGATCTTAACATATAATTCATAGTTCTTTTAATTTCTAATATTTTAAAGTCTACGTTATACCTGAGTCTGGTTGTGGTGCTTGCTTTGTCTGTTCAGAATGTATTTTTATCTTGCCTTTAGCATGCTTTGTAACTTTTTGTTGAAAGCTAGACATGATACATTGAATAATAGGAACTGAGGTAAATAGGATTCTAGTGTGAAGTTTTATGTTAATCTATCAGTTGAGCTTTATTTAATAAATCCTATAACTCTATTTCACTTAGTATAATGCTCTCCAGTTCCATCCATGCTGTTGCAAAGGGTAGGAGCTCCTTCTTTTTTTCTGCTGCATAGAACTCCATTGTGTAAATGTATCATAGTTTTTTGATCCATTTATTTACTGATGGGCACCTAGGTTGCTTCCAACACTTGGCTATTGTAAATTGTGCTGCTATGAACATTGGGGTGCATGCTAAGCAAGATAAGCCAGGCGGTGAAAGACAAATACTATATGATCTCACCTTTAACAGGAACCTAAACAACAAAACAAACAAACAAGCAAAATATAACCAAAGACACTGAAATTGAGAACAGGCTGACAGTCACCAGAGGGGAGAAGGGAGGGAAGATCAGGGGGAAAAGGGAAGGGTTTACAGGAACAAGTATAAAGGACACATGGACAAAAACTAGGGGGCGTGGAAATGGGAGGGAGGTGGGGAGGGCTGGGGTGGTGGGCTGGGTTGGGAGTAAAAGACAGAAAACTGTACAAGAACAACACTTAAAATAAAATTTAAAAAAATCCTATAACTCTAAATGCCAAAGTCCTAACATTCCTCTAATGTAATTTTTTATTTTCCCTGTTTGTTGGATTTCCCTAAGAACTACTCCTGAGATGCACCCTGTACCTGTAGTTCTTTTGGCTATAATGCACTGCTATTATATGGCGATGTTAAAATAATAGGAGGTAATCTATAATCACATGGCTTAATCTCAGTCTTTTAGTTGTTTTCATGTGACAGGACTATGAACAAGTGTTTCTCAGTTATTCCTCCATAGGGGAAGGAAATTTTTTCCTTCCTATATTTTGCCCAGTTGTTTATGTATTTCTTCTTCTCTTTCATACATTCTCCACCAGATAGATTGTGCCTTCTCTAGCAAATAAATCTAAGGAGTCCTTCCTCCTCACTGTTTCACAGACACAACAATTCTGCTTCTTACATACTGAAGTAAAAATGAGGAAGAAAAAGACAAGGGGAGGACAATTTAAAAGACATACTTTAATTAAGAGAGTGTCATACAAAAGATTTAAGCCAAAACTCATAGGCAGATGAAATTTGAAGTGACAAAATATTTAAAGTAAAAGAGACAATGATTAAACTGGAAGCAAATATTTTAATTTGGCAAGTCTAAGTTATCTCTGCTGCCCTGTAGGTTGTGAGACCATGAGGGGAATTATGCAAGATTTAGAGAATAAAAACAATTAAATCTATTCAAGTGTAAATAGATGTTATTCTTATCTTTTAAGTTAAATATCACCTATGTGCATGTATCTTCATCTCCAGTAAAATTATATTTGGGGGAGATTAGTACCCCTTTTACATATATTTTCATATTTATAATTCTAAGGCAATATTTATGAAAAGGGAAACTTAAATATAGCATTCTAGAGACACAAATAAATAGCACTGACAGTTTTTAAACTAGTTTATATTTAGTACAAGATCCACAATATCACTGAAAGAACATGATCATATAAGCAACTCATTATAAGATGTCTTGTGTTTTTAAAGCATTATTTGAAAAATGCAAATATTTCCTCTATTCATGCAAGAAACACGATTTTTAAAAGCAGCCCTCCCAGCTTGCTTATTACTTAAAAGTTTTTTTTTTTTTTCTATGTGGACACTAGGGTTTTTGGTAGGTAGTGAACAGTGTCTGTAATATATATAAATATATATTTGTGCTTTGGATATCCAGGAAGTGAAACAGATTATCATATAAAAGCAAAGGACTTAGATAAAAAAATACAATATTATTAAGTAAGTCTTGCTTATGAAAAAGAATACCAACTTAAAATTTATAGATTTGGGTTATGAAGTAAGCTCTAATGGAAATGCTGTGTGTCCAAGAGCAGGTCATATACTCTCTTGGCTTTATGTTCTCTATTATAAAACATATTTAAATTATACAAAAGTTATTTATCATCAAGTGGCTTTAGCCTAAAATATTAAGAATCTCAGAAAATTTTTTTTCTCCTTTCTAATAAGAAAATGGCAAATAGCCTACCAAATCACATCTTTTAGATCCACCAGAGGCCTGGGATGGTAAGGCAAGAAATCAAGGAAGACACAAACAAATGGAAACATATACCGTGTTCATGGATTGGAAGAATTAACATCATCAAAATGTACATACTATCTAAAGGAATTTACAGATTTAGTGCAATACCTATTAAAGTACCAATGGTATATTTCACAGACAAAGAACAAACACTTCAAAAATTTATATGGAACCATAAATGACCCCAAATAGCTGCTGCAATTTTGACATCCAAAGAGTTTTAAGCCCCTCCGGAAGAGAGAGCTGTATATGAATGGATCCCCTTTGACAGGACAGTGAGGGGATGTGGTAGCAACATGGAAGGATGTGGACCTTAAACAAAAAGTCAGCCAGATATTTCTTCAGCAAAATGGGTTTATTTGGGAACTAAAAATTGCAATCTGGAACATACAACCAGTAACCTATGTGCAAATCTGCTAAGTCAAAGGAACAGGAACTGCTCTACAGAGTGGAAGAGGGAGTTGGGAGGGCTAGTACAGAGATCCCGTTGTGCTCTGTGGGTGCTCCCCCTTCTGGGTTGCAACTTCAGTTTACATGGGGTTTCTGTTCATTAATTTTTTCTACAAATGCGCCAAAAAAAAAAAAAAGCTAAATTCTCAGCAAGTTCTTAAAAAAGGAAGTGTGACTGGCGTGAGCAATTCGAATTCTTTGGATCCTTAAACACAATAGAAATTTCTACCATATCCCATGTGAAAGACTGGTTCAGATCATCAAACATGAGAGACCCCTTCTATGTTGCAAGCATGGCAGTCCCTCCAAAGTCTGAGGGTGAAGCAGGAAAATTCATAGAAATTTGCCTATGGTAAGACCACTGACTGCATACATTATATATACCAGCTGCATCTGGAGAAACAACCAAAATGTATTCCCAATTTTGACTCTACACCGAGTAGAAGATGGAGGGAGTTTGCTTCTGGAAGCGGAACAGATCAATTGCATGCCTCCTGAAACTTCCACTGAGTATGAGTCAGGGATTATCTGCAGAGAACAGGCAAGAATGCTGAGAGAGACTACTCTGGAGGTAAATGCACAAAGAACCTGCTTACATATAAGACCAGAGCAGGAGGTTAAACCCCACTCAAATCTCAGTTATTTAAGACTTCACATCTTTGCACCAAGTACCAGGCAATGCATGACACCCAGTGGGGAAGGTTTATCAGCACTGAGGGTTTCCTTCAGTGGCCCACATAGACAGGGACTATAGAAATCTGAGGCTAAAGCAAGATTGTGAGAAACTCTTATCCCAAGAGCTGGTTGATCACAGCAAGACACAGTGCCTGTACTGCCGGTCATTTTCCCTCATTTGCCTCACTTATCTCACTTACTGCTTATTCCTGTCTATAAAGGAAAAGCCTTTTTCTGTTTGATTATGAGAGCCTAAGCACATTTTTGAGATTAGAGTGTTTTCCCTATTTCAACATTCTTTCTTCTGAGCAAAAGTTTGTCTTTATCTAAATCCAAATTTGTTTTTGAGACTATTCTCCTAAAGATTTTGTCATAGAAATTGAAGATAAGCCACAGCTGGGGAAATTTTTGGCCAAACAATATCTGATAAAGGACTTGAATCCAAAAAATTACAGAATATTGCAATAATAAAAATATAAATCGTCCAATAAAATAAATGAGTTTTGAACACATGTCTTACAAAATTGATCAATGACAAATAGCACATGAAAATATTATCAACATTATTAGACAATGGGAAATGCAAATTTAAATCAAGTGAGATACCAATATAGATTCACCAGAATAGCTAAAATGAAATAGAAGAACACAGTAAATATTGGAGAAAGTCTGCAACAACTCAACCTCTTACACATTAGTGGTGGGATTTTGAAAATGGACTGTTATTTTTCTGTTGCAGCTGTAACAAATTACTATACTACACAGCTGATGGCTTAAGGTAACACAGATGTACTATCTTATGGTTTTCAGGTCAGATGCCTGATATTGTTAGAAAGACCATGTTACCGTTCAGAGGACCAAAGTGAGAGTCCATTTCATTTGTTATTTAGGTTGTTGGAAGAACTTAATTCCTTGTGGTGTATGACTGAGGTCACCATTTCTCTGCTAGCTGTCAACTGAGGGCTACTCTCAGCTTCTAGAAGCTGCCTGCATCCCTTGCCTTTTGGCCCCCTTCTCCACCGTGAATCCAGCAACAGTAGGGCAAGTTCCTCTCCCGTTTGTAATCCCACTGCCTCTCCTTCTACTGCCAGGTTTCTGACCTGCTCTCTCTTTCCTCTTCTATTTTTAGGAATTCAAGTGATTATGTTGGGACCACCTGGGAAATATTGAATGACCTCTCTCTCTTAAAATGCTTAACCTAATTCTATTGGCAAAGTTGCATTTGCCATGTAAGCTCCTTATTCACAAATTTCTGGATTAGGTTCCAGGTATCTTAACATGGGCTTTTTTCCTGTCTACTACAAAAGGTCCAATCACTTTAGAAAACTCCTTGTTAGTTTCTTAAAAAGTTAAATATAAATTTTTCTTATTATCTGGAAATTCTGCCTCTAAATATATAACCAGAGAAAGAGAAACACATGCCCACAAAAAAACTTATACAAGATGTTAAGGTTTGAAGATCATTCATACTAGTACTAAAGCTGAAAGATGTTCATCAAGATGAGAATAAAGAAAAAAATAATAGGTGGATATACATTCATTAGAACTTGTAGACTTCTAATCAATAAAAAGCATGATGAGCCTTCAACATATTATACTGAGTGAAATAGGACACAAGTATATATATACCACATTTCTCCATTAATACAAATTTAAACAGTAAGTAAAATTAGTCTATGGTGTAGGAAATCATAGTTTTTCTAGAAGGAGGATTATGTAGGAAGGGGCATAAGAAATGTTATATGCTTTCATATTATTCATCAACGCTAAATTGATGTGTTCTCATATCATTTATTAAAATTAGTGATACAAATAAAATCTGAGTTTTCAGTATATGTATATCTCAAAAATAAGATCTTTCGAACTCTATGATGCTGATTCTATAAACAATAAATTTTCTTTTACTTGCCCTTTTTAAGAATAAAATGGAAAGTTAAAAATAAAATATATTCAGTTTCTAAATTTTCTTAAACTTTTAGAAATTGCCTTTTTGAAGCATGGTGACCAACAAAACTTTAATTTTATGTCCAAACAATATAAACAATAACTTTTCTTCTTTACTTCTCTCCTTTTAGTGGCTAGGGTGATAATTAGTGAATGTTTCGGGAACAAAAATACTTATTTCAATGTGGGAGATTTAGTATCAAAAACAGTTCAGATCAAGAAACTAGATTTCATACCACAGATGATAATTGACCAGCGGCTTTCAATATTGCTGGCCAGTTTCACACGGATGTGAATCAGTGAGTTGTTTTCGATTTTAGTGTTATTTCTTGTAATTCTGGGCCAAAGCTGTTGAAAACAACAGAGCAGACTGGTGGCCAATGAGGGGACAAAGGGAAGTTTGGAGGCTGGATACAACTTTCTTTTTGCAAAAATTTTCCATAGTGGAATATGACTTAGAGAAAGACTATTCATGGGTTGTAAACCTTCTCCCTTGAATAACATTTGGAGCTGGCAAGAAGAGATTGATTCTTTTCTGAGGCATAATGATTCTGGGAAGCAATTTCCTCAAACAAAGCTGATTAATTACATGGAAGACCTCCTATTCACTATCATCAAGTATAATACTTGGCCCATTAACTGGAAAAATGAATAAATTAGAACTAATATGATACATTTTAACTTAAAATATATAAATGCACATTTATTCACACATCCTTTTCTTTGAGGCCAAGACTTTTCATTGAACATGAATCATACATTGGGGTTTGATCTATTTTTCCTCTGTAGATTTTGTATAGGTTCATTTTAATTCCTTAAAATGACACTACAGTATAAAATAAATCTAAATGTAAAATTTCCCAAGATTTTAAAATAAATATTCTCAACATATTACCCAGCATTTTTACTTGCTTACTTAATCTCCAAAGAATCTATGTAGTTTCTCCAAATAATCTATTTTATATGGAAACAATATTTCTATTTCTGTACTTATATTTTAATGTTCTGCTTACTTCACAGTGAGTGCAAATGGCAGGAGCAGGGTTGGGAACGAATACAACTTATTCTCACCTAAAACTGCCTGTGTGGCTTACCTATGGGAGAAGACTGAAGGTGCCCTGAAGAGCAAGCAGTTAGTTATACACATTCAGTGGTAATTTGAGCATCTGTTAACATGTTTAATGGAGAGAATGCTTATTTTGATGGGTTCCTTAAAAGGTTGATTAAGGGGACTTCTTTTGAATAATAATTGACATAAAAATACATGGTGGAAAAATACTCTGTCATTTTCTGTTAACCTGCTTTTTTTCCTGACTCATTATAATTAATGGTGCCCCTACCTTTCAGGAAATCCATCAGAAATATAAACATGACTTTTACAGTTTCTCATTTCCGATGACCATTCAGGATGATCTGCTAATTAGATACATTTGTATCTCAGCTAGCTTCAGACTAGTAGTCTTCCTGCAAAATAACACGTGCACATACGTACACAAACATGCACACAATGCATAGTTCATAGATCATTGCTGTTCAATATTATTGTTGAAGAATAACTCACAAGTCAAACCACATGGGAGTTAAGATAAATTGCTCCATTCATCTTGTAATCCATGACCAGTTAAGAAAACTCTCACACACACATGCATACACACACTCTTAGTACTTCCTGTAGTGAGCAGATTGTATCAGGCTTCCTTTGGGGAGCACACTAATGACAGCTTATGCTGCAGATTCCATCTCCATTATCACTTGCACTGCCAGTACCGAACACAGAGTCCTTGTCAGGAGAGGATCTTAGACACATAAGTGGCAAAGCTGCTTTCTTAGGAGGATACCCTTAGGAGGATACCCCTACTCTAACATTTTGCCTCACCCAATACATCCTCTCGTCTGTTCCTCCACACCTTCATATGAGTAAAAACTAGTCCCTGCTATTCACACTCATCCACTTTTTTTTTTTCCAAAGAAAAATGCAACTCCTTACCCATAAGCTCACTTGAAATAGGACAGCATTCCAGCAGTTGGGTGGTTTTCTACGTTTGTCCCTGTAGGGCTGAACAGATGGCACACCCTTCCCCACAGAAAATGCTCAGAAAAGGAACACCCTTAGGCTATAATGTGAGAGGAAGCTGTTGCCTTTTATGAAAAACAGTTATATTTGAATTAGTATTAAATTGGGGAATACAGTAGCAGGAGGGGGTTAGCTAGAGAAAAGTTGCTGTAATACCAAATGCTTAGAGGAAGAGCAGAGATGAAGAATTAGCAGCAGCTGGTAATAGGAGGAAATAATGACATTAAAATTCATGACCAGGCATAAGTCATGATAACCTTTAACATTCCTTGTATCTCTCTCCCATTAAAATGCTAGTGAACACCTCCAATGGTGAAGGTAGAGAAAGGACATTTTTTAACAACACTGAAGACTATTAACCCCTCATCGGACATAGGATCTGCAAATATTTTCTCTCATTATGTAGGTTTTCTTTTTATTTTGTAGATTAAACTACTACTCAATAGAAAAAATAACCTAAATAACCATATCAAAAATTGTCAAAGGACTTGATTAGATAATTCTACATTTCTCCAAGGAAGACATACAGAGGACAAAGAGGTATATAAAAAGTTGCTTAACATCACCAATGAGCAAGAAAATGAAAATCAAAACAACAATGATACATCATTTCAAAGCTGGTAGAATAGCTATCATTAAATAAAACAAAGCAAAATAAATAAAACCCCCCAAAACCCCCAAATAAGTGTTAGAGAGTATGAAGAGAAATTTATGACCATGTACATTCTAGGTGGAAATGTAAAATAATGAAGCAACTAGAGAGAACATCACTGAATTTCCCAAAGAAACTAAACAGAAATACCACATGAACCAAACCCACAATCCCACTTCTAGTATATATCCAATGTAACTGAAATCAGAATCTCAAGGAAATGTTTGCAATCCCATGTTCATTGCAGCATTATTCACAATAGGCAAGATATGGAAATGACCCAAATATATATGCATGTATACATATATACACACACAAACATATATATAAAATTCAGCCTTAAAAATGCTTTTTGTAACAACATGGATAAACTTGAAAGACCTAATGCTAAATGAAATAAGTCAGTTCTAGGACAAATATTGCATGAGTCCACCCAGATGAGATATCTAAAAGAATCAAATTCATAAAATTAGAGGTAGAATGGTATTTTCCAGGGACTGGTGGGTGGCGGGCGGGGGGGGGAGGGAAGTTGTTATTCAGTGAGTATAAAGTTCCCATTTTGCTAAATGAGTACATTCTAGAGGTGTGCTATACAGCACTGTCCCTTTAACAATACAGTATAGTGTACAGAATTTGTTGAGAGGTAGATACCATGTTGTCTTCTTACCACCAATAGTTAAATACATACTCTTTCTGTCACCATCTTGGTTCTGCAGTCCTGCACAAAATGCCCAGTGAAGCCACAGAAACTGCCCCTGCTGCAGAATAGGCGTTGCCACAGCCCCAGGCTGAGACAGAGTCTGGAGCAGAATCTGACAGTGGTGAATCAGTGTCACAGCTTGAAGAACAAGATCCCACGCAGGCAGCCACACAACAAGTCCAGCAGGCAGCAGCAGCTGAGATCAATGGAGAATCCTCAGTAAAGCAAAACAAGTCAGAGTGAAAAGAAGGCTTGGGAAGCAATGGCCAAACTGGGTCTTTGACAGGTTACAGGGGTTACTAGGGTCACCATCTGGAACTCTAAGAATACCCTCTCATTCATCACAAAACCAAATGTCTACAAGAGTCCAACTTCAGATACCTACATGATTTGGGGGGAAGCCGAGTGCAAGGATACATCTCAGCAAGCACAGCTGGCAGCTGCTGAGAAATTCAAGGTTTGAGGTGAAGCTGTCTCAGATATTCAAGAAAATTCATGGACTCCAACTGTACAAGAGGAGAGTGAAGACGAAGAGGCTGATGAAACAGATGTGGACATAGAATTGGTCATATCACAAGCAAATGTGTTGACAGAAATGGCAGCGCAAGCCCTAAAGAGCAGCACTAATGATATTGTAAATGCCATTACAGAATTAACAATGTAACCATCTAAAAATGAGGAACTTCTTTAGGCATTTCAAGAGTAATTGTGGCTTGGTTTAACTTTTGTGCTGTTACTATCATTAATAAAGTTATGGATTCTTGTGGGCTAAACAAATAAATAAAAATAGTATATGAAAAATGATAATGGAACAGTTTATGGTCAATTTTGGAAGAAAAATGTGGTTTCTCAAAAATTCTGTATGGGACTAAAATTCTTTCACATATGACAAAAAGATACTTTAAAATATGTAAAGTTTTAAAAATATGCCACCAATATATAATTCTAGGGAAAAGTCACTTTAAGTATTCATGTAAACCTAATGAAATAATGAAAATTAATAAATAAAACATGGCAATATCTCTTTATAAAAGAATATCATTAGGAAGTTGTTCATCATAAAGCACTGAATAAAAATCAATACTGTAACTAATTTTCATAAAGTTGAATATAAATGTAATAAATAACATAAAGTAAAATCTTAATGCTAATAAGAAATCTCATTTCACAACCAAGAATTAAGTTTGTAAAGGCACATTTGTTGTACCTGGAGCAAGAAAGTAAAAAAAAAAGTATTATTACTTTTGACTTTATTTTAGAAAATAAGTCAAACATTATTTTGAAAAATATAAGAATCCACTAGTAGATTTAAAAAGAATAAT
>PVKU01009492.1:0-61283 GCA_004027475.1 Anoura caudifer | reverse complement strand
ACCAAGTGGGATTCATCCCAGGGATGCAAGGATGGTTCAACATACACAAATCAGTAAATGTAATACATCACATAAACAAAAGCAAAGACAAAAATCACATGATCATATCAATAGATGCAGAAAAAGCATTTGATAAGGTACAGCACCCATTTATGATAAAAACACTCAGCAAAGTGGGAATTGAGGGAGCATTCCTCAACATAATAAAGGCCATACATGAGAGACCTAAAACCAACATCATACAAAACAGGCAAAAATTAAAATCTTTTCCACTAAGATCAGGAACAAGACAAGGTTGTCCACTTTCACCACTTCCATTCAATATAGTATTGGAAGTATTTGCCACAGTGATTAGACAAGAAAAGGAAATAAAAGGCATCCAAATTAGGAAGGAGTAAACAAATCTATCATTGTTTGCAGGTGACATGATAGTGTACATAGAAAATTCTATAGACTCGGCCAAAAAGCTTTGGCCAGTAAATGAATTTGGACAAACAGCAGTATACAAAGTCAATATCTGGAAATCAAAGGCATTTTTGTATACCAACAATGAAACAGCAGAAGCAGAAAGCAGAAAAAAAAATTCCATTTGATATAGCAGCAAGAAAAATAAAATACCTAGGAATAAACCTAACCAAGGAGGTAAAAGACCTGTATGCAGAAAACTACACAACACTGAAGAAAGAAATCAAGGAAGACACAAACAAATGGAAGCATATACCGTGTTTATGGATCGGAAGAATCAACATCATCAAAATGTCTATACTACCCAAAGCAATTTACAAATTTAATGCAATACCTGTTAAAGTACCAATGGCATATTTCAGATGTAGAGCAAACACTTCAAAAATTTATATGGAACCATAAATGACCCTGAATAGCTGCAGCAATTTTGAGAAAGAAGAGCAAAGTAGGAGGGATCACAATACCTGACACCAAACTATATTACAAGACCACTGTAATCAAAACAGCCTGGTACTGGCATAAAAACAGGCACATGGACTAGTGGAACAGAACAGAGAACCCAGAAATAAACCCAAGTATCTATGGTCAATTATTATTTGACAAAGGGGGCAGCAACATAAAATGGAGTAAAAATAGCCTCTTCAATAAGTGGTGTTGGGAGAACTGGACAGCTACATGCAAAAAAATGAAACTCAAGCACCAACTTACACCATAGACAAAAATAAATTCAAGGTGAATAAAAGACCTAAATTTAAGTTATGACACCATTAAAGTCCTAGAGGAGAACATAGGCAGGAAAATCTCAGATATTTCATGCAGTAACATTTTTATTGATATGTCCCTAAAGCAATGGACATAAAGGAAAGAATAAACAAATGAGATCTCATCCAAATAAAAAGCTTCTGCATGGCTAAAGAAAACAGTATTAAAATACAAAGAGAACCAAATGTATGGGAAAAGATATTTTCCAATGATACCTCAGACAAGGGTTTAATCTCCAAAATATTTAAAGAACTTACATGACTCCACTCTAAGAAGACAACCTAATTAAAAAATGGGCAAAGGACTTGAACACACACTTCTGCAAGGAGGACATACAGAGGATCCAGAGACACATTAACAGATGCTCAATATCGTTATCTATAAGAGAGATGCAAATTAAAACCACAATGAGATACCACTTCACACTAGTCAGAAAGGCCATCATAAACAAAACAACAAGCAACAAGTGTTAGAGAGATTGTGGAGAAAAGGGGACCCTAGTGCACTGTTGGTGGGATTGCAGACTGGTACAATCACCATAGAAAGCAGTATGGAATTTTCTCAGAAAACTAAAAATGGATCCACCTTTTGACCCAGCTGTCCCACTGCTAGTATTATATCCTAAGAACCCTGAAACACCAGCCCAAAAGAACCTATGCACCCCTATGTTCATAGCAGCACAATTTACAATAGTCAAGTGTTGGTAGCAGCCCAGGTACCTATCAGTAAATGAATGGATGAAAAAATTCTGGTACATTTACACAATGGAATTCTATGCAGCATAAAGGAAGAAGGAGCTCCTACCCTTTGCAACAGCGTGGATGGAACTGGAGAGCATTATGCTAACTGAAATAAGCCAGGAAGTGAAAGACAAATACCATATGATCTCACCTTTAACAGGAACCTTACCAACAAAACAAACAAACAAGCAAAATATAGCCAAAGACACTGAAATTGAGAACAGACTGACAGTCACCAGAGGGGAGAGAGGAGGGAAGATCAGGGGAAAAGGGCAAGGGTTTACAGGAACAAGTATAAAGGACACATCGATAAAAACTAGGGGGGGTAGAAATGGGAGGAGGTGGGGAGGGCTGGAGTGGTGGCTGGGATGGGAGTAAAAGACAGAAAACTGCACAAGAACAACAATTAAAATAAAAAATAAAACAAATAAATAAAAATAACAAGGACCACAGGAGAAAAAAAAAGCTATATACTATGTTTTTCAGACCATAAGACATACGTAGGTTTTTAGAGGAGGAAAATAGGAAAAAAAAATTGAAATAAAAAATGTGGTAAAATATTTAATAACATAAATAGCATAATATTTCACCAATGTAAATGTAAACAGAACTCAACAGCAACATTAACAACCATTATTCCTCTCAAATTTGGTGGGGGTTGTGTTTTATAGTCTGAAAAATAAGGTACTCAGTTCCTATAGTTCATTCCCTAAAAGTTACTTTATATAACAATAAAGAATTATAGTGATGGCTCTGTTTGGCTAACTTGGTAACTCTTCCAATAGTTATAAACAGGAGATGATGATTCATTACTACAGCAGTTAGGAGATTCTTTTTTCTTAAATGGAATACCATTTAAAAACAAATTAAACCAACTTAACATCTAACTAATCTCTCAAATCCAGGACAACTCCAGAGGCTTGTAGAAAACAAGATGAAGGTTTTGCAGTTAACTTTAATGGAATGTCATGCTGTGTAATAAACATTTACAACTTTTTCACTTTTATTTTTTAAACTTTATTTTTAGAGCAGTTTTAGGTTCACCAGTAAACTGAGTGGAGGTTACAAAGATTTCCGGTACACACCCTGCCCCAACCCATGTATAGTTTCCCTTATTATCAATATTACTCACCAGAGTGGAATACTTGTTACATTGATGAACCCACATTAATATGACATTATCACCCAGAGTCAATAGTTTTCATTCTTGGTGTTGTACAGTCTATGGGTTTTGACAAATATATAATGGTATTCATCCACTATTATCATATTATGCAGAGTTTTCACTGTCCTAAAAACCCTATTTCACCTGGTGATAAACTTTTGACAAGAATTTTTCTCCTAATATTCAAGTTTTATGAAGTAGTCATCAACTTCTTTTTTTTTTCATGAATACAGTTATAAAGGGAATAATGTAAAATGTCTTTTTTATGCCTTACATGAGAGATGGGGTACAGAGAAAACTGGTAATCCAAAAACATCAGGAGGCAAAACCAAAAAAGCCCCAAGGAAAGCTTGCTTTCTCTAGCCAAAGGACTAGGAAAAGAGGCAACTGACAAAAAAGATAACTTTGAGAAAATAGTTACTCTGCTCTTGAAAAATACTGCATAAGACACCCTTTGCCCCTCTAGCAAAGACCAACTGAAAACCCTATCCTTATGGTGTTGTGACAGGCATTTCCGTCTTAAAAAAATATATATATATGTATATATCCTCTTTAATATATAGTATATTATTTATATTTATATATTATAAATATAAATAATATATATAATATATTATGTATATATTTACAGAGGGGAAGGGAGGGAGAAAAAGAGAGGAGACATTAATGTGTGGTTGCCTCTTGAACACCTCCTACTGGGGACCTGGCCCACAACCCAGGCATGTGTCCTGACTGAGAATCGAAGCAATGACCCTTCAGTTCACAATCCAGTGCCCAATCCACTTAGCCACACTAGCCAGGGCAGGTATTTCCCTCTTTAGTATGGTTTTGAGGAAGGCAGAATGAAGAGCCAAGACTTTCATATTTCCTAAGTAGTAAAGAGTCTCATCCTAAGATGCTATCTAAAGAGGTCATGTAAGAAGCACCTTCACCTGACTCTAATCATGGCCCATACCAGTTTCCAACAGGGTGGTGTCTGATGTATCCAGGGACATCTAGTGTAAAACTGGGCCTTTCATCTCCAGTAAAAAAAAAAAATGAAGAAGATAAAATAAAATAAAAATAGTAATATGGCCACCACCTCACTGCTGTAATTAGGTACCCCTCCCCTTCCCAGTGAGATTGGCATCAGTGAGACCTAGAGGGGAACCTAAATTCCTATATTCATTCATCAGTAAAGGGAAATGCCTTTCACCTACAGTGTCATAGAAACTGACTGGGGAACCTGGAACTCTTAATCTGACAAAAACAAGACAGTGCCCCTCTGTCCTAGGAAGTCCCAGATGAAGCCTGCTAAAGTACAAGATCTAACATAGTCTTATAATATAGTACCCCAAATGTTCATATTTTAGTCAAAAATCACCCAGTATACCATGAACCAGAAGCATTTCCAATAAATGTCAAAAAATAATCAACAGGTATCAATCTAAAGGTGATACAAATATTAGAAGTATATGATAATAACTTTAAAGCATCCAAAAATTCTTCACAAAACAGTAAGAAGCATGATTAAAACAGGTGAAAACATAAAAATTAAATAAGCAAATTTGAAAAATGTGGAAACCAAAATTAAATATAAAATACCATTTATCATTTAAAATTACTCAATGAAATGAAATACTTAGTGGCAAATCTATCAAAACATGTATACAACTTGTATGCTAACTTGTAAAATAAGGGGAAAAAACAATAAGAAAGATCTAGCCCTGGCCCGGTGGTTCGGTTCATTGGAGTATTGTCCCATACAACAAAAGGTTGTAAGTTAGATCCTTCATCTGGGCAAATAGGTTGTGGGTTCAGTCCCTGGTTGAGATGTGCAGGAGGCGACTGATCAATGTTTATCTCCATATCAATGTTTCTCTCTCTCTGTTTCTCTCCCCCCCCCACTTCCTCTTTCTCTAAAATCAATAAATGTATCCTCAGGTGAGGATTGAAAGAGAGAAAGAGACCTAAATAAATACAGACATAGAATGTTTACAAATTGGAAGATTCAAACACTAAAGGTGTTACTTCTTCCCAAATTTACATATATATTTTTCGTGCTATACTTATCAAAATTCCAGGAAGAATTTCTGTGGATATAAAAAATGTATAAAACTTATTTCAAAGGTTAAGAGAACCAGGGTAGCTAAAACACTTGGAAAAGGAGAAAAAAGTGGAAGAAACTTATTATATAGATATTTTAATCAAGTTTATGAATAAGTGAAAGGATAGGCAAACAGATCAGTGGAGTAGAGGAGAGAACCCAAAAACAGACCTGATGCAAATAAAACCAATTGTTTGATTTGTAAAGATGAAAAAACACAATGGAGAAAGGATAACCTTTGAACCCAAAGGTTCTATAATATTGGATATCCATAAGTGAAATTTAAATAAATAAATAATGAACATTTACCAAACCTTACAACTTATATAAAAATGTATTCAAAATGAAAGCTTTACTGTAAAATATAAAACAATAAAACTTTTAGACAACAATATGGAAGATGTAGAGCTTGGTGAGGATTTCTTAAACATAAAACCAAAAACTTTATTCATAAGAGAAAAACTGATAAACTGGACTTTATAAAAATTAAAACAAAATTTACCTTGCAAAATACTGTTCAAGAGGATAAAAAATAAGTTACAAATTTTAAGATAGTATTTGCAAACCATGCACCTGTCAAAGGACCCATGTCTAGAATAAATAAAGAACTAAAATATTCTACAGTAAAAAAGAAATGATTCTGGTATGGCTCAGTGGATTGAGCATGGGCCTGCAAAGCAAAGGGTTGCCAGTTCAATTCCATCAGGGTACATGCCTGGGTTGAGCACCATGTCCCCAGTAGGGGGTGCTTGAGAGGTAACCACACATTGATGCGTCTCTCACTCTCTTTTTCCTTCCCTTCCCCTCTGTCTAAAAACAAATAAATAAAATCTGAAAAAAAAAAGATCCAATTTTAACCATGGGACCAGCTCAAAAAATGCTCCTTTTTAATGAGATACTGAGTTGTTTTCCAGAGACAACAGAGAAAAACTGCAAGTCATGTAGCCGAAACATGTGCAGAGGAGAGAACTCTGACCTCCAAGTGCACCCAGAAACAAAGCCTTACTCTCCCTCCATCTCCCTGACAGAACCAAAGGACCAGGTCATAACCTGAACTTGAACAATGGAATCCTTTCAAAAGCCAAGAGTCCTTATACAGAAAGATCTAGTGTTGGTGACCCTTTACTATAAATGGCTAAGTTCCAATGTGTTCCAATTAAAACTTGCCCCACCAGCACTTCTGCATACCTGTTCCCCCAACCCCTTAAATATCCCTTGGCCTTGTCCAGTGAACAAGATGAATTTGAAGTACTATTAGGTCTCCCATCTTCTTTATTGGTGCCTTCTTTTCAAAAAGTTTTAATTAAGATTTTATGTATTTATTTTTAAAGAGGGGAAAGGAGGGAGAAAAACATCAATGTGAGGTTGCCTCTTGAGCTTCCCCTACTGGGGACCTGGCTTGCAACCCAGACATGTGCCCTAGACTGGAAATTGAACTTGTGAACTTTTGGTTTGCAGGCCAGCACTCAACCCACTAAAGCCACACCAGCCAGGGCTATTGGTGCTCTCTTGATCAATAAACCTTTCCTCACTCCAGACACCCTTTCCAAACAATGAGCATGTGGAGTTTGTTTCAGTAACACAATTAGATGATGAAAAATAAAATGCTGTTTCTCTAAAGAACATATTCAGATGAGAAATAAGCAAATAAAAAATTATTCAAAATTTCAACATTACTGGTCAGTAGGGATATGTAAATTAAAGATCATCATGATATATTATACACCTATCAGAATGGCTAAAATAAAAATATATGTACAAACAAATACTGCCAAGGATGTGGGGAAATGAATCTGTCACACATAGCTTGTGGGAATACCAGATGAAACAGCTGGTATGAAAATATTTACCAGTTTCATTAAAAATTAAAAATAGAGTTACCAAAGAATCCAGCAGCTGCATTCTTGGGCATTTATTCCAGAAAAACAAAAACTATGTCCACACAAAACTTATAAATAAGTGTTAATAGCAGCTTTATTTGCAATAGCCAAAAACAGAAAACAACTAAAATATTCCTCAAAAGATAAATTGTTAAACACAGTTGTATATCTATACTATGGAATGCTACCTACCTATAAAAAGGAACAGACTACTGAAACAAGCACGAACTTGGATGGATGTCAAAGGCAGATCAATGAGTGAAAAAAGAAAAAAACACTCCCAAAAGATCACATATTATGTGTTCCCATTTATATAATATCCTGAAATGACAGAAGTATAGAGATGCAGAATAGATTAGTGTTTGTCAGGTTTTAGGGATAATGGGGGGTGGTTGGGGAAGTTGTAATTTTAAGGGATTCTCAGGAAGGAATTGTTTGTGGTGATAGACTCATTCTGCATCTTGATTGCTATGATGTTATAGACATCTACATGTGATATAAAGATCTGTCCAGGAGGTATCCAGAAATGTAATATGAAAAATAAAGACATTTACTGAAGAAGATTCAAGATAAACCATCATGCATAGGACAATGAAGCCTCAGTCCTCTTCAAAATGGGTACCTTTGGACCTCACACAGTACTCCCTATCACACAATCAGCTGCTCCACTGTATTTGCCTGAATTTCATGTTCAGTCTGAAGCTTTTTCCCTTTCACAGATGATTTTAGTTTTGGAAAAATCCAGAAGTTGCAGGAAGCCAAACTGGAGCTGTAGTGGGCTTAGTCACCTGGGTGATTTGATGCTTTGTAAAAAAACTCTGCATGATATGTGATGCATGAACAGGCATGCTATTGTGATGAAGTTGTCAGTTACCAGTTGCCCATAGCTGTGGACTTTGGAATCATCTGAATAGTTTCCACCAATAAATGTTCAAGATTAACATAAAATATGATGCAGATTCATTGCTGTACTCGCTCCATCATTTTGAATGTGATGGCCACACAATACACATGCTCACTCAACAGCATCTACCACCCCCACTGACTAAGTATAGTAAAATCATCATTGTTCATGCATGAATATTCTAGTCCACTCTCCTTGGCTGCCAGTTTGTATTGATGTCATGCAAACCATTTTTATTATATTAACAATGGCTGGACATTTTCCAGATAGACTCTGAATACACACACACTACTATACCACTGTTAATTTCCTGACTTTGACATTACACTGTAATAATCTAACATATAACTTTTGATGAAAACTAGGTAAAGAGGGAAAAGAAACTCTCTATAATATTTTTGCAACTGTGAATACATAATTATTTCAAAATAAAAAGTTTCTTTTTAAGTTTTAGAACTTGTTCCATAAAAGTGGTAAGAAAGAATTGCACACTATAGATCAGATTCAAGAATTACATAATACAGTAGCATATTAAAGTGCTCACTATGTTCAATGAATAATTTATTTTTGTTAACTTCACATTTCCCAAACTTGCTGACCAACAAAAACAACTTGGACATTTCTTCTGTAAGGAGAAAATGGGACCTACCATGTAAAGCCAATGTATGAAGAGAACAAAATTTGCCAAAACTCGAGTTAATTCTGGAAGTCTGCATGAGGGAATTCTGCAAAAATAAAAAAAGTCACTATCTGTTCATTTAAAACTGAATGGAGAAGGGTAAAAATGAAAGTGAAATAATCTTCCCTTAAATTTAGAACCAACACTGGGTTCAAAAAAAGCCCTTAAAATGATTTTCTACTCCAGACTTAAAAAAAGAAAATAGCAGAAACTTTTGAAGAACATGAAAAAATAAATAAAATGACTGTAGCTATTCACAGAGCAATTAGTTATCCTGTTTTCAGGAAGCCAGTGTTAGAAGTATTTTTGATAATACACAGTGCTTCTTGAATAAATTGGGTTTCTACCTTACCAGTTGTTGTAATAAGATAATTTCAGTTCTTATGAGTCCTCACTTCTATATAAAAAGCATAGAAGATATTCCTCCATGGTTTTCAAAGCCATTTTGCTTATAGTAGTCTTCATTTAGGCAAAAAGACTATGTTGTTTGAAATTTTACATTTATTTTTACATATAAAGAAGTGTGTTTGCTGCATAACTAGGTATAATTTTACAAAGTTCACTCTAAATTTTCAAGATAGCTATTACTTGAAATTAAAATACCTACATGTTTTAATGAATAAAAGAACAAGTATTTAAAACAAATTTAAAGAATTACTCTAAAGGCAAAATCAACTCATCACTTTAAGGAAAATATAGAGGCATTAGATATAATACTTGGGAAAATATGCATCATTGTGTTTTTTATCCCCTTTAAAATATTTTTTATTATTAGAACAGTTTTAATTAATCAGAGGTAGAATTCCTATACACCCTTCACTACCATACATGCAAAGTTTCCCCCATTAATATCCTGCACCAAAATTCTTCATTTGTTACAATGGATAAACCTAAATGTACATGCCTTTATCACACAAAGGCTAGAGTTTACATTAGAGTTCACACTTAGTGTTGCATATAACATGGGTTTTGACAAATGAGTGGCATGTATCTATCATTATAGGATCATACACAATAGTTTCATTGCCCTAGAAATCTCTGTGCTCTGTGTACTTATCCCTTTCTAATCAGTAACTCCTAGAAACCACTGATCATTTTACTTTCTCCAGTTTTTACTTTTTCCAGAATTTCATAGTGTTGGAATTATACTGCTTATATGTAACTTTTTGAAATTGGTTTCTTTCATTTAATAATATGCATTTAGGGTTTTTCCATGTTTATTTGTGGCTTGATGGCTCATTTACTTTTAGCATTGAATGATATTCTATTGTTAGAATGTACCACAGTTTATTAAACAACCTACTGAACAACATCTCTTTGTTCTAAGTTATGGTAACTATTAAGAAAGGTGTTATAAACATCTGTTCACAGGTTTTTGTGTGAACATGAGTTTTCTTTTCCCTTGTTGACTTTATGTGTATAATAGACAAAAATTGTACATTTTACAGGTGTACTACTTGTTGTTTAGTTATATGTATACACTGTGAAGTGATCACTATAAACAAACTAATTAACATACCCATCACCTCACATAATTACTGTGTGTATGTGTGTGTGGTGAGAACATAACACATTTCAAGTAATTTGTGTAATTAGTTATACTCTTTTGTATTGCTAATTATAGTCAGCATGGTTTATACTAGCTCTCTGGAACTTATTCATCTTACATAACTGAAACTTTATATGCTTTGAAATGTGTTCAGGACCTTTGGATAAATATCAAAGAGTAAGACTGCTGGACTGTATAATAAGAATGGTGTTGGCTAGGTAAGAAATTTCCCATCCATCATTCAAAATGCCTATTTCAGTTTGCCCTCCCACCAGCAATAAATGATCATTTCTTTTGCTCTATATCTTTGTCAGCTAAAGTGTAGTCAATTTTTCAACTTCAGCCAATCTAATGGCTGTGGTGACAGCCCATTGTTGTTTTAATTTGCAATTCCCTAAAGATATATGATGTTAAATATCTTTTATATGCACTGATTCTATCTGTATATCTTATTGGGTGAGATATCTGTTAAGTTCTTTGCCACATTTTTTAATTGGATTATTCGTTCTCTTATTGTTGGGTTTTAAGAGTTGTTTTTATGTTTAAATAACAGTCCTTTATCGAATATATTATTTGCAAATATGTTTCACCAGGCTGTGGCTTGTCTTCTCATTTCCTTGAACATTACTGCATTTTTTAATAAATATTTTCTTCTTATTTTAAATAGATTTGGAAGATTAATGTGTAAAGGATATATCTTCTTAAGTCAAACAAATGTGTACAACTACTTGCAGAATGATATATAAATGCTGTACTGTAGCATTTTCATGCCTGGGTTTTATATGGACAGCTTCATTAAAAAAAATAAATAAAAACTAGCAGTGAGAAGCCTTGGTGTTTTCTTGTCTCTAGATCATTCTCTCTCCTTGTAGAATAAGAACATAAAGAAAATATTTTTACAGCTGTACAATATATTTGTGTTTTAAGCTAAGTGTTATTACAACATAGTAAAAATATAAAAATAAGTTTATAAAGTAAAAATGTTACAGTAGGCTAAGGTTAATTTATTGTTGAAGAAATAAAAAAAATTATGAATGTAGTGTAGCCTAGTTGTCCAATGTTTATAAAGTTTACAGTAATGTCTTATGTCATCTCATTCACTCACCACTCACTTACTGACTCACACAGACCAACTTCTAGTCCTGCAAACTGTACTCATGGTGATTGCCCTGTATAGGTACACCATTTTTAAAATCTTTTATACTATATTTTCACTGTACCCTTTCTATGCTTAGATACACAGATTCCATTGTTATAATTGCTTAAAGTATTCATTACAGAAACATGCTGTACAGATTGGCAGTCCAGGAGCAAGAGTGATGCCATATAGCCCATGTGGTAGTAGGCTGCTATGTTGTCTAGTTAAAACCAGATATTAACCAGAAACTAAATATACTAATCTTGACTTTCCCCCTTGGTGAAAAGTGTTCTAAAGTATCTTTCAAACACAATAGGAGGTTTTTCCCCATCCCTTCTGCAACGTCAACCATAACCTGCTAACATCTGCTGAATTGACCTAGCTAAACTGAATCTATGCATTTAACAACTGAGAGTTCCCCACATGACCTTGAAAGAACCAAAATTCATGCTGCACACAAGACTGATATGCAAAGATCCAGGTTCTGCAAACTCATTTTTGAAATGGAAGGTACCTGAAACTGTTGCTCACTCAAAAACAAACAAACAAATTTAAAAAAACCCACAAAGAATCCATGACCAAAGAAGCTCCCAAAGAGACATTTTTTAAGGAGGGAATTGAGGTGGACTGGGCAGGGACTTTGCAGGTGCAGCTGGCCGCCAACAAGGGAGAAGGTTTGTGGGCATAATTTACTCCCACTCTGTGCACCTCATGGATTGATCAAAGGGGTGCAAAGTGAAGTGGTTTATAGGTGCTTGCCCAGCACAACCGCACAGAGTAGAGCATGCTGACCAACTACACATTGCTCTGATGGTTGTGGGCTGGAAACTGGGCACCTGCGATCATTGTAGCCCAAACTGAGCCCCCTTCCTTACTGAACCATAGGGAAGAAAAAATGGAGCCCAACCCCCATTGCATGCAGGAGCTAGGAAGATCTGCAAAACCAGCTGGGTAAGCCTAACAACCAGCAGGGTTTTTTTGTTTTATTTTGTTTTGTTTTGTTTCCAAGAGTAAGACAGTAAGACCTGAAGTTGAAAGAAAACCACAGACAGATCCAGAAAGAAGTCAGGAGGCAAACACCAACAGCTGAGACAAATTTCACTTTGCTCTTTATCTGAACTTTTACGTTTTTTTATTTCTCTATCTTTGTTCTGTTTATTTACTTTTTTGTTTGTTTATTTGTTTTTATTGGTTGTTTTTCTTTAATTTCCCCTTCATATTGCATTTTAATTGTTCTTTCAATTCACTTGTATTCCAAATAACTCACTATTCTTCATCTTTTTTACTTTTTAAGCTTTTTTTTATTCAGATTATATCTTTTTATCATATCATATTATTGTTATTCCAAATCTCACACAGCACCTTACCCTAGGCTTAATCCATTTCACCATCTTCCTGAGCTTTATTACTGTTGTGTAAACTTTATTTTCTCTCACGCACTATGCCATGTTCCTACTCCTTACTTTCACTATTTCTGTTCCATCTAACCTCTTATAAGTGCTCTTCTTGTGTAAATCAGCTCCACTTGGATTACAAAAAATCCGGGAAGAGAGAAGACTCCCAAACAGTTTTTAAAAAGCCAGTGTTATACTAATTCTAAAACCAGATAAAAACACAACAAAGAAAGAAAACTACTGGCAAATATCACTGATGAATATAGATGTGAAAATTCTTAACAAAATATCAGCAAACTGGATCCAGCAATACACTAAAAAGATCACACACCATGATCAAGTGGGATTCATTGCAAGGATGCAAGGATGGCACAACATTCACAATGTGTAATACATCATATAAATAATATGGCAGATAAAAACACATGATCTTATCAACTGGTGCTGAAAAAGCATTTGATAAAGTACAGCACCCATCTATAATAAAAACACCAAGCAAAGTTGGAATAAAGGGAGAATAGCTCAACATAACAAAGGCAATATATGAGAAACCTACAGTCCATATCATTCTCAATGGACAGAAACTAAAAACTTTCCCCCTAAGATCAGGCATAAGACAAAGGTGTCCATTTTCATTACTTCTGTTCAACATAGTATTAGAAGTTAGGGCCACTGCAATCAGAAAAGAAAAATAAATAAAAGCCATCCACATTTCAAAGGAGGAAGTAAAGCTGTCACTGTTTGCAGATGACATAATAGTGTACATAGAAAACCCTACAGACACCACCAAAAAACTACTCAACTAAATAAATAAGTGGGGAAAAGGAGAGGGCTACAAAGTCAACATTCAGATACCAAAGACAGTTTTGTATACTAGCAATGACATATCAGAGACAGAAATCAGGAATAAAATCCCATTTACTATTGCAACAAGAAAAATAAAATACTTAGGAATAAACTTAACTGAGAGGGTAAAAGAACTATACTCAGAAAACTACACAATATTGAAGAAAGAAATTAAGGAATGAAACAAATGGAAGCATGTACCATGTACCATGTTCATGGATTGGAAGAATTAACATAATTAAAATGTCCATGCTACCCAAAGGAATTTATAGATTCAAGGCAATCACTATCAAAATACCAATAATATATTTCACAGATATAGAACAAATATTTCAAAAGCATATGTAACCATTAATGAACCCAAAAAGCCTCAGCAATTTTGAGAAAGAAGAACAAAGTAGGAGGGATCACAATACCTGATATCAAACTGTATTATAAGTCCACTGTAATCTAGACAGACCGGTACTGGCATAAGAACAGACACATAGATCAATGGAACAGAATAGAGAGCCCAGAAATAAACCCAAGTCTCTATGTTCAATTAATTTTTGACTAAGGAGACAAGCATAAAATGGAGTGAAAATAGTCTCTTTAAGAAATGGTGTTGGGACATGTATCTGGACAGCTACATGCAAAAAAAAGTGAAACTCAAACACCAACTTACACCATATACACAAATAAACTCAAGATGGATAAAAGACTTAAATATAAGTCACAATGCCATAAAAGTCCTAGTGGAGAATGTAGGCAGAAAAATCTCAAATATTCCACATGGCAATATTTTCATCAATATATATACCCTAGAGCAAGGGACAATGAAAGAGCAAGGGATAAATGAAAGAATAAACAATAGATAGGACTTCATCAAAATAAAAAGCTTCTGCACGGCTAAAGAAAACATCAGCAAAATGAAAAGGGAACCAATGGTACAGGAAAATATATTTGCAAA
Organism: Anoura caudifer; assembly: GCA_004027475.1. Taxonomy (NCBI): domain Eukaryota; kingdom Metazoa; phylum Chordata; class Mammalia; order Chiroptera; family Phyllostomidae; genus Anoura; species Anoura caudifer. The sequence continues at coordinate 46,726 of PVKU01009492.1, read as the reverse complement.
TGATACCTTGGACAAGGATTTGATTTCAAAAATATGTAAAGAACTCACACAACTCTACTCTAGGAAGATAAACAATGCAATTAAAAAAATTGGCAAAGGACCTGAACAGACATTCCTCCAAGGAGGACATATAGAGGGCCCAGAAATATATGAAAGGATGCTCAGCATCACTATCCATCAGAGAGATGTACATTAAAACCACAATGAGATTCTACTTCACACTGGTCAGAATGACCAAATCAACAAACCACAAGTGTTAGCAAGGCTGTGGAGAAAAGGGAGCCCTATTACACTGTGGGTGGAAATGCAGACTGTTGCAGCCACTGTGGAAAACAGTGGGGAATTTCTTCAGAAAAGTAAAAATGGAACTGCCTTTTGACCCAGCAATCCCACTACTGGGACTACATGCTAAAAATCCTGAAACATCAATTCAAAAGAACTTATGCACCCCAGTGTTCATAGCAGCACAATTTATAATAGCCAAGTGTTTGAGGCAACCTAAGTGCCCATCTGTAAGTGAATGGATCAAAAAACTACCATACATTTACATGATGCAGCAGAAAGAAAGAAGGAGCTCCTATCCTTTGTGACAGCATGGATGGAAATGGAGAGCATAATGCTTAATTGAAGAATCCTGGCAGAGAAAGACAAATACCATATGATCTTACCTACAAATGGTACCTAATCAACAGAAAAAACAAACCTGGAAAATATAACCAGAGACATTGAAATAAAGAACAAATGGACAGTGACCAGAGGGGGTGGTGGGAGAGGATAATGGGGGAAAAAAGGGAATGGGTTGTCAGGAAAATGTACAAAGGACACATAGACAAAGCCAAAGGGGGTTAGGATTAAGAGCAGGAAGTGGGTATGACCAGGATGGGAGAGAATGGTGTGGAGAAAATGGAGACAACTGTACTTGAATAATAATAAAAAAATAAAGCACTCACTGGAGTGGTTAAGGTGCTTAAGGGCTGGCTTGTGAACCAAAGGATCTCTAGTTCAATTCCCAGTCAGGGCACATGCCTGGGTTGCAGGCCAGGTCCCCCATAGGGGACAGGATGAGAGGCAACTACACATTGATGTTTCCCACTCTCCCTTTCTCCCTCCCTTCCCCATCTCTAAAAATAAATAAATAAAATCTTTTAAAAAATGAAAGAGAAAGAAGTACAAATAGGTAGTTACCAAGTAGCTATGGGGATGTAAAGTGCAATATAGTACATGAAATAGCCAAAGAACTTATATCCATGATGTGTGGACATGAACAATGGTGTGGGGATTGCCTGAGGAAGGGGAGGTTGCTGGGTGGAGGGGAGCAAATGTGGAAAATCAGGACAACTGTAATAGCATAATCAATAAAATATAATAAAAAGATTATTTCAAAAAACTGTGGTACATTTACAGAATTGAATACTATGCAGAAGAAAGAAAGAAGAAACTTGCACCATTCTTGCCAGCATAGATGGAACTGGAGAGCATAACGTTAAGTGAAGCCAGGTGGTGAAAGACAAATACCATATGATCTCACTAATAAGTAGAACTTAATTAACCAAACAAACAAATGAGCAAAATATATCCAGAGGCTTGGAAATAAAGAACAACCTGACAATGGCCAGAAGTGAGGGTGAGGTGGGTAACAGGGGAAAGAAGGGGAAGGGACAAGCACAGGAACATGAATAGGCTCACAGGCAGGGATAATGGAGGATGTTGTCTGTGGGATTGGGAGGGATAGGGTAGGGGTGAGCAATGGGAAAAAAGGTGGGAAAATGTAACTGAACTAAAATAATTTTTTAAAAAGTGCACTCTAGTTCATAGAACCACGGTATTGCCTAAAGATGTATTTCTCAGTATGTATCCCCATCATTTAGCAACACATGACTATATGTACATGTATATGCATATAATATATAGTAATATGTAAAAATTCAATTCAATTAACATTTATTTATTTTTTTCTAATTTTGTTAACTGGACTTTAAACCAAGAATCTTGGTAGATTTATTGAGTTAATTTCTTTTGCCACTTAATTTCTACTTGTGGCAAGTATGCCTGCTCTAAATGTTCTAACCATTGATTGTTAAAGTAGAATAAAAATATTTGGTTATTTCAGTTTTGCAGAATTCTGTTAGTTTAATTTAAATTCTCTCAGAACTTTAAATTTTTTTAAATTATTTCTTTCTTTTGGTTATACTATAGATTCACTTTATTTGATTATCTCAAAATTTACCTTAAATATCATTAGAATTGCAACAATCTTACACATTAATTTGGTAGTATACTTTTATTGTACTTTTTTGAAACATTACAGATAAGCCTATCCCATTAAATAACTTATCATTATAATACTTATATGCATATATCAGCTTAAAAATCCACAGGAATTCAAGACAAGTAGAAACATTCATCTACAGAATTTTAACTTATAAAAACATATTCATAGCTGTATTATTCATTATAGCCAAAAAAGTGGAAACAACCCAAATGTGTGCCCGCCAACTGGTAAATGGAAATGTAAAATGTGGGTTAGTCATATACTGAAATATTATTTGGCAAAAATAGTAATCTTAATACAACGTGTATGTTAGAATGCATTACGGTAAGTAAAGGAAGCATGTCACCAAGACTGCATATTGTGATTTTATTTATTTGTAATGTCTAGAAAAGGAAAATCTCTTGTGATGGAAATTAAATTCCTGATTGCTTTGATCTGGGAATATTGCAGGGGGTGAAGAATGACTGTCAATGAGTTAAGTGCTCCTTTTTGATGCGATGAAAACATTCTACAAATGATATGGTTATAGTTGTTAACCTTGTAAACACAGTAAATAAACTGAAGTATACACTTTAAATGGATAAGTTGCATGGTATGTGAATTGTATCTCAATGAAGCTGTTAAACATCCACAGAATGTTTAGCATATCTCTCCATAGTCATATTAACTCTGCTTTCTCTGCAAAGGTAATCACTATCTTTAATTTGCTGTTCATTATTTCCTTGTATGTCTTTACACATAATACAAAGTATTATTGCCTCTTTTGAAGCTTTACTAAAATGTCATATTACATATGTTCTTCTAAAATGTTCTTTTTGTGTCCTCAATGTCATTTTAATAAAATTTATCTTTGTTGACCTATAAAGCTAAAATTTGTTTATTTCATTGATTATCTAATGAAACTATACTTAATGTATCCATTCATCTCTTGTTGAACATGTAGATTATTTCCATTTTGTTTTTCTATTACAAACTGTGTTGTACAAAAAGCAAAAAATATTGGGGAAGAGTGGGGAGTATACTAAAGTTTGAAAATATATACCTTATTTTCAAAGTAAGCAATAACAAAATACATATATTGTTCCATTAAAAGGTAAGCTACTTAAGGTTTCTTTTGAGACACCATGATTTTCCTATCCATGCAGAGTAAATAAATATAAAAAGACACAGTGCTGCTTACTGATCCAGGGCCTTGGTCCTGCTAAGCAGTTTCATTGCTTCTTATTTGTCATGATTTTCAGGATGCTGGAGTCAATGCTGACATCTTGGTCCTCAAACAGAGAGGAGGGGACATTAGAGGGGCGGAAGATGGCGGCGAAGTCGGATGGAGTGAAGCCCAGTTCTCCTTGTGCCCAGCTGGAACACCTAGCCGATCTTCCAAGGAACAAAGTGAACAGCCAATGGAATCCCAGCTTACATGAATTTTGGAGGCAAAAAATTGCAGAGGACATTGCAAAACAGCCGGTGAGGAGAGTGCTCTGGGAAGGTAAGGTCCCTGGGATCTGCACCTGGACTTAGGCCACTGTGCCCCGGCCTGGCGCCTGCTGCAGGATATGAGGAGGAGAATTAGAGCACCAGCTCCCTCTCCTACCAGAGCAGGGAGGGAAGCCTGGCACTAGGAGGGACCTGGGTGCTAAAAACCTCTGAGGGAACAGAGACGAAGTGGGAGACACACAGAGGCCGTACCCATCCCCTGGGACTGTGGATGCTGGCACCAGAGAAATTCGGGTGCTGGCGACACCTGGAGAAAGGAGGAGTTGGGCAGTGTCGGACCCTGACTTGGATAGTCTCTGGACTGGTTGAAAAATGGGGCTCTGTGAAAAGCCATGCGCTTGTCAAGAACAGCAGGCAGTTGTTTGTAAGGAACTCTCCAGCAGCAGCTGGCATGCCCCAAGGGAGATTTCAGCTGCCTGAGCCGAGAGTGAGTGGCGGAGGAGAACTGTGCTCCCTGCTAATTTCGCACTGTGCACCCAAAGGCCAAGCTGAACCTTGTATCCTGCCTGTCTTGCACTGCACACACCTAGAGTGAGTGGAGGAGGGGAAGCATGCTCCCTACTGCTCTGGCACTGCACGCATAAAGACAGTAGTAGAGGGGAACCCTGTGCCCCGCTCATCTCAGGCTCTGTGCAGAGATTGACTCATACTGTGAAGAGCTGAGTGGTTGATTTGAACATGGCAGCTCATGGAAGATTTGGGCTGGAGGCTGGGAAACTGTGAATAGTGTGACCCAAACCTGGTCCCCATCCTCTCAGAACCAAAGGAAGGGAGAAAAGTGAAGCCCAGCCCCCTCTTCCTGTAGGAAGACCAGTGGAACTCGCTGAATAGGTTTAAAGTCAGCAGGAGGTTTATAATTATCTTTTTTTTTTTTTCATTTGTTTTGTATCCTCTCTCTCCCCCCTTTTTTCTTCTTCTAAGTGAGATGATAAGACATGGAGTTACAAAAGGTCCAGAGACAGATCAAAAGGGGGACCATAAGGCTAACCCCTAAAACTAAGAAACTGAGACAAATGTCAATTTGCTATCCCACAGAGCTCACATTTTATTGTGTATGTGTATTATCTTGCAATTATTTTTTATTATTTTTATTTTATTGTATTTTTTTATTTCTCTTCCTTATGTTTAGTTTTTCTCATTTTATTTCTCTGTTTAATTGCATTGCTTGACTGGTTTTCCTTATTCTCTCTGTATTATATTTTAATTTCCCTTCTTTCACTTCACCCATGTTCCAATAACACACAACTTTCATTGGGTACTTTCTATTCTGGTTATCCAAGCCATTTATTCCTTGTCATATTATTGTTGTTCCAGTACTGTTGTAAATAATTGTTGTTCCATACAATTGTACATACTACACAGCAACTCTCCATGATATTAGCCCACTTCACTTTAATCCCGAGCATTATTATTATTGTGGTTAACTCTATTCTCTCTCACACTACACCTACTTTCTATACTTTAATGTCACTATATCCCATCATCTAACCTTGCACAAGTGGTCTGTTTTCTGGATTCAGCTCACAATCATCCTCCCCTCTAACAAGAGTCTAATCCCTCTTTCATCTTTTATAAAAAGTGGCTAATTGGGTAAGATATCACAGTTAACTCTATACTTATCCAAAGAATCTCTTATCTCTTCTCTACTTGCTGGTACTTTAAACACCATAAAATACTCTCTTGCTGTTTTAATCTATTTTGCCTACCTTCTGTCACTGATCAAATACAAGAATAGGTGGGAGCTGCAAACATTACTATACCTGTTGGTGGAGAAAAACCACCAATAAAGGAATCACCAAAAGGTACAAGAGAGCTCACACAAACAGAAGACCAGGCAAACCTAGATCATCTAGTCAAGGAGATCAGATCAGAGACCACACCACTGAACCTCATGGAATTCCTAACATAGAAGTTCACCCTACAAAGAGAGCTAACAACATGAAACACCAGGAAGCACAGAAACAGATAAAAAAAGAGTCAACTAAAATGGGGAGACAAAAAAAACATGCAATCAAAAGGAATTGAAGACTCCCCACAAAAAAAAAAAAAAAACACACACACACACAAAAAAAACACCTAAATGAAATGGAGGTAACCAAACATTCAGATATAGAATTCAAATTAATGGTTATAAAGATGCTCAAGGAGCTCACAGACAACTACAAGGAACTGAGTGAGAACAATATCAGCATGAAAAAGGAAATAGAAAGTATAAACAAAAACCAGGAAGAAATGAACAATACAGTCTCAGAAATTAAAAAAAAAACAACAATGCACACTAGAAGGAATTACAAGCAGTTTGGATGAAGCAGAGGATCAAATCAGCAAGTTGGAGGAAAAGGTAAAAAAACTCACAGATAAAGCAAGACAAAGAAAAAAGACTGAGAAAGAACAAACAGGTGGTAAGGGAACTGCAAGATAACATAAAATGTAGTAATATACATATAATAGGGACACCAGAAGGAGAAGGTGAAGAGCAAGGGATAGAAAACCTCTTTGAATAGTAGTGATAGAAAACTTCCCTAATGTGATGAGAGAAAAAAGTCACACCAATCCAGGAAACACAAAGAGTCCTAATCAAGAGGAATCCAGAGGTCCACTTCAAGACACATCATCATTAAAATGGCAAAATTCCAGGACAAAGAAAGAATCTTAAAGGCAACAAAGGAGAAACAGGAAGTGACATGCAAGGGAACCCTGATAAGGTTAGCAGTTTACTTTGCAATGGAAATGCTCTAAGCCAGAACAGAATGGCAAGAAATATTCCAAATAATGAGAACGAGAGGCCTGCAACTAAGTCTGCTTTACTCAGGAAGCTCTCAATCAAGACAGAAGGCCAAATAAGGAGCTTCCCAGACAAAAGAAGTAAAAAAAAAAATACACTTCCTCCAAACCAGCTCTATAAAGAGATGCTAAAGGTACTGCTTTAATTAAAGGAAGGAAGAGAGTGTGAGAGAAATACATGTAAAAAATGGCAATGGATAAGTACTTATCAATAATAACCTTAAATGTAAACAGATTAAATGATTCAATCAAAAGACATAGAATAGCTAAATGGATAAGAAAGCATGACTCACACATATGCTGCCTGCAAGAGACTCACCTCAGAGCAAAAAAATCTACATAGACTGAAAGTGAAGGGTTGGAAACAAATATTCTAAGCAAATGCACAGGAAAAAGAAAGCCGGGGTAGCAATACTCATATCAGACAAAATAGACTTCAAAAAAAGTGACCCAGAAGGTCACTTCATAATACCCAAGAGAAGAATCCATCAAGAAGACATAAACATTGTAAATATATGTACCCAACACAGGAGCACCTAAATATATAAAGAAAATCTTAGAGATTTTCTCAAGAAAGATCTTAACAGCAAAACAATTATAGTAGCGGATTTCAACACCTCATTGTCAAAAATGGGCAGATCTTCCAAAGAAAATATCAACAAAGATACTGTGGCATTGAACAACACTCTAGATGAAATGGACTTAATTGATATATATAGAGCCTTTCATCCCAAAGAAGCAAAATACACATTATTTTCAAGTGCAAATGGAACATTTTCAATGATAGACCACATGATAGGTCACAAAACAATCCTCAAAATATTCAAGAAAATTGAAATCATATCAAGCATTTTCTCTGACCAAAAGGGAATGAAACTAGAAACCAACATCAAGGAAAAAAAATTCAAAAACACTCAAACTCATGGAGATCGAATAGCATGCTATTAAACAATGAATGGGTCAAAACAGAGATCAAAGAAGAAATCAAAAAGTCCCTGAAAACAAATGAAAATGAACTCATAACAACCCAAAACTTATGGGATACAGCAAAGCCAGTCCTGAGAGAGAAATTCATAGCAATACAGGCCTACCAAAAAAAAAAAATTTTTTTTTTCAAATAAACACTCTAACCCTACACTTACAAGAGCTCAAGGAACAACAACAAAGGTAGCCCAGAGCAAGTAGAAGGAAGGAAATAACCAAGATCAGAGCAGAATTAAATGACATAGAGACTAAAAGCACAATTCTAAGGATCAATGAATCCAGGAGCTGGTTCTTTGAAAGGATAAACAAAATTGACAAGCCTTTAAGCAGGCTCACCAAGAAAAAAAGAGAGAGGACCCAAATAAACACAATCAGAAATGAAAGAGGAGAGATTACAACTGACCCCACAGAAATACAAAGGATTGTAAGAAATTACAATGAAGAACTATATGCCAAGAAATTTAAAAACCTAGGTGAAATGGACAAGTTTCTAGAAAAATATAATCTCCCAAACTCAATAAAGAAGGAGAAAGCCTGAACAGTCCAATAACAGCAGATGAAATTGAAGCAGTAATTAAAAAACTCCCCACACACAAAAGCCCTGGACCTAATGGTTTCATAGGAGAACTCTACAAAGCATTAAAAGAAGTGTTAACCCCTATCCTTCACAGACTATTACAAAAAAAAACAAACAAACAAACAAAAAAAAAAAAACAAGAAGACAGAAGAGTCCCAAACTCTTTTTATAAGGCCAGCATCATCCTAATTCCAAAACCAGATAAAGACACAACAAAGAAAGAAAACCTTAGGCCAATATCGCTGATGAACATAGATGCTAAAATCCTCAACAAAATATTGGCAAATCGCATCTAGCGATACGATAAAGAAATCATTCACCATGATCAAGTGGGGTTCATCTGAGGGATGCTAGGATGGTACAATATCCACAAATCAATAAACATATGCACCACATAAACAGAAGCAAAGACAAAAATTACATGATCATATCAATAGTTGCAAAAAAGGCATTTGATAAGACACAGCCCCCATTTATGATAAAAATACTCAGCAAAGTGGGAATAGAGAAAGCATTACTCAACATAATAATGGCCATATATGAGAAACCTATAGCCAACATCACACTCAATGCACAAAAAGTAAAAACTTTCTCACCAAGATCAGGAACAAGACAAAGTTGTCTACTTTCACCACTTCTATTCAATATAGTATTGGAAGTCCTAGCCATAGTAATCAGACAAGAAAAAGAATTAAAAGGCATCCAAAATGGAAAAGAGGAAACAGGACTGTCATTTTTTGCAGATGACATGATAGTGTACATAGAAAACCCTATGGACTCCACCAAAAAACTGCTAGACCTAATAAATGAATTTGGCAAAACAGAGGGATACAAAGTCAATATCCAGAATTCAAAGGCATTTTTGTACACAAACAATGAAATATTAGAAACGGAAATCAGGAAAAAAATTCCATTTGATATGGCAACAAGAAAAATAAAATACCTGGCAATAAACCTAACCAAGGAGGTAAAAGATCTGTACTCAGGAAACTATACAAGACTGAAGAAAGAAATGAATGAAGACACAAACAAATGGAAACATACTGTGTTCACGGATATGAAGACTTGACATCATCAAAATGTCCATACTACCTAAAGCAATTTATAGATTCAATGAAATCCCTATTAAAGTACCAATGGCACACTTCAAAGGTATAGAACAAACACTTCAAAAATTTATATGGCACCTTAAATCACCCCAAATTGCTGCAGCAATTTTGAAAAAGAAGAACAAAGTAGGAGGGATCACAATACCTGGTATCAAACTGTATTACAAGGCCACTATAATCAAAACAGTCTGTTACTGGCATAAGAACAGACACATGGGCCAATGGAACAGAATAGAGAGCTCAAAAATAAGCCCAAGTCTCTATTATCAATTTATATTTGACAAAGGGGGCAGCAGCATAAAATGGAGCAAAGATAGCCTCTTCAACAAATGGTGTTGGGAGAGCTGGACAGCTACATGCAAAAAAAGGAGACTCAACCACCAACTTACACCATACACAAAAATAAATTCAAGGTGGATACAAGATTTTAATATAAGTCATAACAACATTAACGTTCTAGAGGGGAACATAAGCAGGAAAATCTCAGATATTTCAAGCAGCAATATTTTCACTGATATGTCCCCTAGAGCAAGGGACGTAAAGGAAAGAACACAGATGGGATCTCATCAAAATAAAAAGCTTCTGCACAGCAAAAGAAAACAGTATTAAAATGAAAAGAGAACCAACTGTATGCCAACAATGGCAAATATTGGAAAACATATTTGCCAATGATACCTCAGGCAAGGGTTTGATCTCCAAAATATACAAAGAACTCACACATATCCACTCTAAGAAGACAAGCCACCCAATTAAAAAAAATGCATAAAGGACTTGAAAAGACACTTTTCCAAGGAGAACATACAGAGGGTTCAGAGACATATGAAAAGATGCTCAGTATTGCTAGCCATCAGAGAGATGCAAATTAAAACCACAATAAGATACCACTTCACACCAGTCAGAATGGCCATCATAAACAAAGCAACAAACAAAAGTGATGGAGAGGCTGTGGAGAAAAGGGAACCCTAGTACACTCTTGGGAATGCAGACTGGGGCAGCCACTGTGGAAACAGTATGGAATTTCCTCAGAAAACTAAAACTGGAACTGCCTTTTGACCCAGTAATTCCACTGCTAGTATTATATTCTAAGAACCCTGAAATACCAGTCCAAAAGAACCTATGCATCCCAATGTTCATAGCAGCACAATTTACAATAGCCAAGTGCTGGAAGCAACCTAAGTGCCATCAGTAAATGAATAGATCAAAAAACTATTGTACATCTACACAATGGAATTCTATGCAGCAGAAAGAAAGAAGGAACTCCTACCCTTTGTGAAAGCATGGATGGATCTGTAGAGCATTGTACTAAGTGAAATAAGCCAGGTGGTGAAAGACAAATACCATATGATCTCACCATTAACAGGAACATAATGAACAAAACAAACAAGCAAGCAAAGTATACCAAAGACTTTGAGATTGAGAACTGGCTGACAGTGATCAGAAGGGAGAAGGGAGGGGATAATCAGGAAAAAGGTGAAGGGTTTATAGGAACAACTATAAAAGACATATAGACAAAAAGAAGGCTGAGCGAAAATGGGGGAGGGAGGCGGGGAGGGCTAGGGTGGTGTGGAGGAGTTTTGGGGAGGGGTGGGGTGAAAAGGCAGAAAGCTGTACTTGAACAAAAATAAAAAATAAAATAAATAAAAAATAAATCACAAAATATATAACAAAAAAAAAAAAAAAAAGAGAGGAGAGATGTCATTCAAAAGCTGATCCCAGTCTGTTACACATATGAAGTCTGCTCAGAAAATGTCCATCATCATTAATATAATAAGAACAGTTTACATGATGTCAATGTAACCTGGCAGCCAAGGAGAGTGGGCTGGAATGTGCATGTGTGAACACCGACAACTTCACTCTACTAGTTATTGGGGGTGGTCAATGTCATTGAATGAGCATGTGTATTGTAAGGTCCTCTCATTCAAAATGACTGAGTGAGTAGGGCAACAAATCTGCATCGAATTTTGCATTAAACTTGAACATTCCTCTGCGAATTCAGAAGCCTTCCAGGGATGATGCAATGAGTGCAGCGCAAGTAAAAGTGTGGCACAAATGCTTCAAAGATGGTCAAGAATCTGTTGAAAGTGATCCACATTCTAGAAGGCCTGCAACAAAGCAGAGCCCCTGAGAACGTTGAACGTGTATGAGCTGCTATTAACAAAGATCGGTGACTGACAGTGGAAGAGCTAGAAGCTGGTCTGGAATTCCAAAAGTTGTGTCTGAGATTTTGACACAGGATCTTGGCATGAAACATGTGGCAAATTTTTTTCTGCAGCTTTTGCTACCAGAGCAGAAGGAACATTGTGCTTCAGTTGCTAATGATTTGATTCAAACCACTACCAATGAACTAGATTTCCTCAAGAAGGTCATAACTGCAGATGAATCATGGGTCTATGGCTATGATCTGGAAACAAAGGCCCAGTCATCCCAATGGGAGGCGAGGCAAAGCAAAATTGCAGCAAAATCAAGACCATGTTTATTGTGTTTTTTAATTGGGAAGGTGTTGTCCACCATGAGTACACCCCTCCAGGCAAAACAATGAATAAGGAGTACTACTTCAATGTTCTTCATAAATTGAGAGATGAAATAAGACAAAAACAGACACAGCTATGGGCAACTGGTGATTGGCAGCTTCCTCGTGCAGAGCTTTTGGCAAAACATCAAGTCACTCAGGTTACTCAGTTCCGTCCGCTGCAGCCCAGATTGGGTACCCTGTGACTTCTGACTTTTCCCGAAACTAAAATCACCTTTGAAAGGCAAGAGATTTCAGACCATTGATGAGATTCAGGAAAATACAATGGATAGCTGATGGTAATGCCAACAAAGGATTGTGCAGTGTTTTGAACAGTAAAAGACATGCTGGAAGAACTGCGTGAGACCCCAAGGTACCTACTTTGAAGGGGACTGAAGCATCATTGCCCTATGTGCAATGTTTCTTGTATTTTGAATCTTCTTCAATAAATATCTCTATTTTTCATAGTGCATGGCTGGATACTTTCTGGGCAGATAGTTGTACAGGTATTTCCTTTACCTTATGAGATGGTTACCCATTATGGTTTAGAGAACATCTTAGCATTTGCTTTTACAACTTAATTTGTACTATATATTTTTCATTTACATTATAATTACATTGTGATGTGTTTACAAATTTTTGGTAGATTATACAAACAGAAATGCATAAGGAAATTTAAATCATTATCTTTGCTATTCTATCAGTTGTCATCACTTACCTATGTAGCACAATAAGAATAGAAAAGAAAAAAGGGATGTAAATATTATTTTATTTTTCTCCTTTCTAACTACCTAAAAATGACTATTTCAAACACATGCCTTTCCTGTTAGTGCTTGAATTTTTTCCCTTCACTTTCTAGCAGTGAACTCTTAAAATACCTTTCCTTCCCTCCTTATCACTAGTTTAATGATGTACCTATTAATTTCTACCTCCTGGCATATGTTTTTATATTAATTTGAAATCTTTTCCAGTTTTGTACAGTTAACTTTTCCTGTGATCTGTAGCATATCTTATAGATTTTTCCCAAGGTCACAATGCAAATCCAGAAGCCATACACATGCAAAATGTTATTATGATATTATAGTTACGTGATGAAAACAAAACATTTTTTCTGATGTGTATGGAGACACAACTGAATTGACATCTAGATATCACTGGGTCACCTTTGACATTTTCCCTTATGCTAATCTTGCCAAGTGTTTATTAAATTTAGCAGAGTTCCTTCTATTTTATTCATTTACCATTTTTCATAACTATAAAACTTTAAATGCATCTTGGTAATTTCAAAAACTAATTAAAAATGCCTTAAATATATTAAATCAACATAAATAAGAAATAAATCTAGGTCACTACTTTCAGTTTATGTAGAGTTAACATGGCTTAAGGGAATTATATGCTTGTTAAAGTACTCTGTTTTTAGCAGCTCAAAAAACTTGACAATATTTGCTGATTCTATACGAAACCTTGTGACAAATTAACTTGTTAACTTTTAACAAGTTAAAAGTTCAACCTGAACTACTTAAAGAAGCACTGAAAAAATAATAACAAATGTAGTTCCATTATCTTTGTATTTTTATAATAATTTCCATGAGGTTATATTTATAGCACAACTAATCATCACATGAGCCTGTTTGGTAAGTTCCGAATGTTTTGGTAAGGTTTCCAATTTTGGAACTGCTGTCCAAATGCACTTTACATTGATGCATAGACAGTATAACAGTCCTTATATAATGAAAATAAATAAGTACAAATTTATTATGATGTGCTTTTTGCAGATCAATTAAAATATGAAAACTACAATAACTGCATATCGTGGCAATATAGTTGTTATTGCTCTTCTATTGAAAACTTTTCCATAGTCTCCAATTTTTCCATGGAATTTTATTGTTTTAAGGTAATAAAATTCACTTAACTGTACTATCTTTTCTCTTTTTTGAATTCTTACTAGGGATGACTTGCTATACTCACCATAACTAATTATGAATACATCACACACACACAACACACACTATTACACATCATTTTGAAATTTAAAAACACTTTTATCTTTATTAAATTTTTAGTACAAGCTTCTCTACCCTGAATTTATTAGCATTTTTCATTAGGATGTAATTTTTTTAATTTATTGAATTTATTATGGTGACACTGGTTAATAAGGTTAATAGGTTTCAGGTGTACAATTCTATAATGCATCATCTGCGTATTCCATTGTGTGCCCACCACCCAAAATCACATCTCTTCTGTCAACATATATTTGACCCCTTTACCTCTTCTACCTCCTCCAATATCCCTTTTCCTTTGGTAACCACCATACTGTTGTCTATGTCTACGAGATTTATTTGTTAGTCTTTCTTGTGTATTTGTTGCTTTCTGTTTTATATCTCACATTGATGAAATGACATGGTTCTTGATTTGCTCTGTCTGACTTATTTTGCTTAGTATGATGTTCTTAACATCTATGCATGCTGTAGCAAATGGCAGTATTTTATATTCTCTTATGGTTGAGTATTGTTCTATTGTATATTTATACTGTATCTTCTTTAATCAGTTACTCATCAAAGCACGTTTTGGTTATTTCCAGTAATATTGCAGTGAACATAGGAGATACATATACTTTTACAAATAAATGTTTTCTAATTTTTCAGTTAGATACCCAAAGAGGGATTGCTAGGTCATATGGTAGCTCTATTCCTAATATTTGGGAGAACTGCTATACTGTTTTTCATAGTGGCTGTCTGAATATAAATTTTCACTAGAAGTATATGTTTTTTCTCCACAATCTCTCCAACACTTGTTATTGTTGTCTTTTCTATTGAATTTGTTGGGGTTACATTAGTTAATAAAATTATAAAAGCTTGAGGTGTACAATTCTATAATATATCATCTGTACATCATATTGTGTCTTCACCAAGCCAAGTCATGGTTTTATCATAGGTATTTAGCTAATTATTAATAAAGAAAGAACATGAGAAAACCAGGCATTGTTGAGGTCTGGGGATCATGAGCTTGTTTGCTTAGCTGTGAAGCTACAGCTTCACATACCCCAGGGGATCACAGCAATGCCTCACTAACTCCTCCTATGGAGTAGTTAACATTCTTCCCTTCTCCTGTCCAGTAACAGATTGTTGAGGTGGAGCAGGGGGAAGCAAACACATGTGCAATAGAAGTCATAATGGCACAGAGGGAGATGCTTGATGATAGAGGCTTGTCAGTCTAACCTGAGAAAGGGATCAGTTGGCTGAAGGGTGGACCCATTAAAAGCCCATGAAAGCTTGGGAAATTGCTTGGTTATTTTGAAAAACATCTTAGTCAATTTCCATTCCAGAACCATATAATCACAGAAAATGAAGAGCTCTCTTTCTCTCCCTCCTCCAGGGAACACATGTTGGGCTGTCTTTGTGTGTGTGTGTGTGTGTGTGTGTGTGTGTGTGTGTGTGTGTGTGTTCTCCATGTGGGTCTAACAGCCATGTGGACTTCAAAAGCAGGCCCCATGCAGGGACCTGGGTAGAGCAACACAACCCTGGAGAGCACCAAGCCACCCAAAGGGGACTGAGACCACTTGGCAGTTGCCTATGGGCTCCAAGGAACTAAGTTTTAATATGAAACAGAATCTTTGGACACTGGGAAAATTCTTGCAAGAAGTGCCTGTTCAGGTCCTCTGCCTTTTTTTAAATTGGATTATTGTTGTTGAGTGGTGTGAATACTTTGTATATAGTGGATATTGGTCTTTGTTTTGGCCTTGTTGAAGACATGGTTGGACTTTTTCCACTGTGGCAGGATGGATATGGGACACAGAGGAAAACTTCCACCTGAATAAATCTTGCCATGCCACAATTTCCTATGCATGGGATTATGAAATGCTCTCCTCAGGATCTTGTACAAGAGCCCCACTTCCACCAGTGTCTTTTTCATCACCGTTTATCCACCCTTTACTCTGTCCTGTTTCCCCCTACCCCCATTTCCCTTTGGTAATGACCATAAAATGTTGTATATGAGTATTTTTGTTTTTGTTTTTAATCCCTTCACTTATTTTTCACTCAACCCACCTAACTCCAGCCTTCTGACAGTTATGAGTGTGTTTCTATTTTGTTTGTTAGTTTAATTTGTTCCTTAGAGAACAAACTAAAAACCATATGGTATTTGTCTTTCTCTGATTAACTAATTTCACTTAGCATAATACTCTCTCTCTAGGTCCATGCTGTTGCAAAAGATAAGATTTCTCTCTTTTTATGGCTGAGTAGTATTCAACTGTATAAATGTACCACAGATTTTTTTTTTATTTACTAATCTACTAATGAGCACTTTGGATGCTTTCAAATCATAGCTATTGTAAATAATGCTGCAATGAATAGAGGGGTGCAGATATTCCTTCAAATTAGTGTAACAGGTTTCTTCAAATAAATTCCCAGAAGTGGAATCACTAGGTCATAAGGAAGTTCCAATTTGCAATTCTTTGAGTAAATATCATACTGTTTTCCATAGTGGCTGCACCACTCTGTGTTTTCACCAATGGTGCACAAGTGTTTCTTTTCTCCACATCCTCACCAACATTTGTTTTTGTTGATTTAATGACAATAGCCATATTGACAGGGGTGAGATATAATCTCATTCTGGTTTTAATTTGTATTTCTTTAATGAATCGTGATGCAGAGCATCTTTTCATATTGTACTGTTTATATTAGCTGTTCCAACAGGTGTGAGATGGTATCTCCTTGTGGTTTTGATTTTTATTTTTCTAATAGCTAGTGAAGTTGAGCATCATTTCAAATATCTCTTGGCCATTTGTATAAATTCTTGAGAGAAGTGTCTGTTCAGGTCCTCTGCCTTTTTTAAAAATGGGATTGTTTTGTTGTCATTTTTGACTGGTATGAGTTCTTTGTATATTGGATATTGGCCCCTTACTAAAAATATTGTTTGCAAATATCTTGTTTCACTTGGTTGGTTTCCTTTTTGTTATGTTGATAGTTTCTTTTGTTGTGCAAAACCTTTTAATTTTGTATATTCCAATCCATTTATTTTTGCTTTTACTTCTCTTGTCTTTGGTGTCAAATTCATAAAATCCTCTCTAAGACAAAGGTCCACCTATTTTAGTACCTATGTTTTCTTCTATGCATTTTATTGTTTCAGGTCTTATACTTAATTCATTGTGTTCCTATATACTGACAATGAAATTTTAGAAAAAAATAATACAAACTATTTATATTTGCAATTGCAACAAAATAATAAAATACCTAGCAATAATCTTAACAAAGAATGTGAAGGACCTATACACTGAAAACTATAAAACATTTCTAAAGTAAATTGAAGGAGACACAAAGAAATAAAGAGATATTCTGTGTTCAAGGATTATAAGAATCAACATAGTTAAAATAACCATTTTACCCAAAGCAACATACAGTTTTAATGCAGTCCTCATCAAAATCCCAATGGTATTTTTTAAGAAACAGAAGGAAAAAATACATATTTGCAATGAACTACAAAAGACAACAATAGTTAAGGCAATCCTGAGGAAAAAAAGAAGAAAGCCAGATGTATTACTCTCCCTGACTTCAAATTATACTACAAAGTGACAATTATCAGACTAGCGTAGTACTGAGAGAAAAACAGACACATGGACCAATGGAACAAAATTCAGAGCCCATAAATAATCCCAAATATATATGTGCAAATAATTTTTAAGAATGAAGCCAAAAACATACAGTTGAGAAAGAAAGCTTTTTGTGTAAACAGTACTGAGAAAATTGGAAAGCTACAGGCAAAAGCATGAAACTAGACTGCTATTTGTCACTGCACACAAAAATTAACTCAAAATGAATTAGAAGATGTCACTTTTAAAATTTATCAAATTGCACAGCAAATGTTTTTTTACAAGACAACTTGGGCAGATGTAAGAGATTGAGTGTGGTCACTATATCTAAGTAAAGAAAGAAAGAGCAGACATTTATCACCCAATGCATGGATTTAATTTCCTGACTTCTGAAAATATTATTGAGAAGCAGAAAGGAACAAAATCCTGTTGCCAGAAATGCTATTAACTTGCCAGGCACACAACTATGAGACCTGCAATCTCAATACTTTTTTTAAAGGAACATATTGTTCAAATAATGATTATGTACTTCACATTCATCGTCATAGAGAAAAAAATAACATGACTCATTTATTTTCTTGGAAAAACATATTAACATTTTGATTTATATTAACCTTAGGTGAAATAATTATATTTGCAATACAAAAAAGCTGTAGCACAGTTTTCCACCAAACACTTTAACTTATTTTTCCTGGAGAATGTATTAGTAGCCTATCAGACCAATTCTGCTCCCAAATCCACAGCATAAATCCTTATGGTCTTAACTTGTTAAAAGTGCATTTAGTTGTCTGCAAGGTAGTTGTGGCCTTTGAAAATCCAGGGCAACATTCATGTATTTATTTTCTCATTAATCTTATCATTTAATATATCTCACCCACACAAGCAGAGGAAATTCTGCTATCAAATTTCCTAGTTTTGTCCTCTCCTTAATACTACATGTTATTCACGTAACTAATTTATCAAATGTAACTTAAATTGACCTTTTAACTCCATGCCTCCTTAGCTAAAATCAGCCCATGTTTCTGCCAAGATGTACTATATTTTGTGAAAATATAGTGTTTTTGTATGTATAAAAAACACACAGTATTATTTTCCTCCCTCTGCAAGTTCTCAACTTACTTTTCTCCCATGTGTCAGGTTAATTAGGTCATTCACAGCAATAGTCTCCTGGAGTCTGTGTCTTCCTCATCCCCTTTTTTTCTCTCACTGTTTTATAGAAAGTGTTCTTCTCCCCACATCTCATACCAATATCATGGAAAATGGCTCTGACAAACTGCACATCTAAGAAACTGCATATGCAATTGTGCAGAGCTATTTTGTCCTTTTCTAAGAACAATCTTATCTTACATAAGATTGAGCTGTGGAAAGACCAGGATCAAGCTGAATATAATTAGACAGTTGATAGGTATTTATTTAATTTTCTATTACATAGATCTAAAATAAAATAGTATATACATATACTATTATATATAAAAGAAAGGACAATATGCTTTTCTTTAATTTTTCCTTTACTTTTCCAAAAGTTGTGGACTGAGCCATGAACAATGAGCATTTACCATAAAAAGGCTGATATTTGAGGCCATCTTAGACAAAATATATTTTCAAAATATTCATTATTCTTATTAAATTGCTGAAAAGTGAAAAGAGGGTGGGAAATAGAAAGGGACAAAGATAAGAAAGAAGGAATGCTCTGTCACTAGCAAAAAATAGCCAACCTAGCTTTATTTCTTCAGCCAGAGGTTCTGTTTCTTTTCACAAGTGAAAAACATTGGGGTGACAAGCCAAGTATCCCAGTGGGATTTTGGAAGAAGATGGCAACTCCAGAAGGATCTGGATCTTTATTAATGCATTGTGCTTCATTTGTAATTCTCTGATTTCTTCAATGGGCCAAATTTTACTGAAGTTGCCTTATTTGCATGGAAAGAGCACCATGGACTACTGGCCTCATTAAGAAGCCTTTGGGGGACTTAGTTCCTATAGAAAATCAGGACTGGTTCTTATGAACTGAGGGCCCTCTGAAGTGAAAATTGGGTGCTACATTTTTAAGGACTAATCAAATGACTCATGGAGGGGGAGCAAGGACAAGATTCCATACACATGTATAAACACAGTCACACAGTTCTGACAACATTAGAGTATAAGGAACAGGTCAGCAGAGAATAAATGAAAAGGGGAAAATGAAAAGGTCATTCTCGTGGGACTCCTGAACCACAATGGAAATGAGTGACACCACCCATCATACTTAGGACTTTTGGCAACTTATTGTTTTTAGCAGATAAGGTGTTTTATGCTGGGTGAGTGGGCAAGGACATAATCAGGGACTTGTTGGAGGACAAGTCCCTCCGGAAGGAAGACAGGGGAAAATGGGGAGATGAAAATGATACAGTAATAGACTTGGCTTGACCTCTGATTAACACTGTCATTTAGAAAAAAGTACCAGGCTAGCCAAATTTTATCAACTACAATGTGCCAGAGACTCATGTCCTATCAGTAGCCTAGAATTCTCTCGGAATAAATTTAAATACATTCTTCTAAAGTTAGGATAAAGTTACCACTGTATTACAGAGACTAATCTCTAGTTATCATATTCTGTCAACTCTCATTCTCAGACAATTAAGTAGCCCAAATTAACCAAGCACCCCTTACTCTCAGACCATACTTCCTACTTCTAAGACCCTGGGGGTAGGCTGTCCCATGTTATCCTTGCTTTCGTGACATGGCTCTACAGCAGGGGTGTCAAACTCATTTTAACCAGGGGCCACATTTACCTCAAGGTTGCCTTCAAAGGGCCGAATGTAATTTTAGGACTGTATAAATATAATTACTCCTTAAGTAGGGGCAAGGAGCTCTGTGCTCCGGCTAGGTAGAAACAAGGTGATGGGCTGGATTGGGCCCATGGGCCTTGTGTTTGCCACCTGTGCTCTACAGGCTATTTCTCAACATCTATTTTCTGTCTGGTATATATTCCTTTTGCAAATCTTGGATATATCCTGAAGGCCTAATCTTGTCAAAGTACTTTCAGTTGATCTAATAATTAAATCTATATAAGAAAGATTAATAAGAGAAAAATAATCATATTTCTTCACATATACAATCATGAGAAACCTATCCATACACCTGAGAGAGTCAGAGACCCCACACTTGTGAGTGGTTCAGTGACAGAAAGGGAAGATGAGGTATACAGACTGTTCTGAACTAAGGATGATGTAAGGTGCCTGAGGGCTTCAGAGGGGAGAAAGGTTATTGCAGGACAATAAGATCAGATGTTTAGTAGTTAGTAGTTAGTAGTTTGTCCTTCCCTGTAATTAGGTTATAAAAGTTTTTTTCTGTTAAGTTTTATTACAGGCAAGTCCCCTAATTTAAATTCTTTAAGGGAGAGCTAACAGTTTCCTGTGAGTCTGCAGGGTCTTGATTGCGTTCAGCTCAAAATAATTCATATGCCAAATTGACACATTTTGGCAAGGTCTTTTCTGAACTCCTATAACCCACAAGATTGTATGACAAAGATTTTCTACTGGTGAGAAAGATAACAGATTGCCTTTGTTGGTACAGCAGTAATGGCGAGATTATAATAAAGAAAACTGCCAATGGTATTAAGAATCTATTGGTGCAGGTGTAATCACAAGAGTATCACATCAAATGGTTTACAATGAATGGATTCCACACTGATTGTAGGTGAAATTGCAGGTGAAGAAAAACTTTAAAACTGAGAAGTTATCTTTTTGTAAGAGACATCTACTTGTACAAGGAAAATCTCCATTTATAAGGGTATGCCCCTACCTGTGCAAAGAAGAGGTTAACCTTACCTCTTGAATCTCTATAAATACTGAAGACAATAACTTAAATTTATAAAACAACCTTATTGTTGTTTATTGGGATTTTCATGATAATCTGTCATAACTTGCTCTCCACCCCCAACATATTTTTAGTCTTTATTTGAAGATTATATATATTGGGGGAGTTGCTCAGTTTTCAACACTCTCATTGACATACTAAATTTTGTGTTTTTTCCTGTTAATTGTTTTAGGCCAATTTAATTATTGGGCCAGCCAAAAACCTAGGATAATAGAAGTTTTTTCCTCCTTTGTGCTAATCTAGTCTTCTTTCACAGCTTGAGACTAGGGATGGAGGGGCTACAGGATAAGGCATTGCATGAAGGCTACAGATAAGGTGACCATATCATTTTTGTGCCAAACTGGGATTCTTTGAGAGTGAAAATGCATGCTAACCTAGGAAGACACCAGGGCAGTAGCTAAATCAGAATATTGTCATCAACTCATACAGCAAATAGGAATGGGACCAAAACTGACATAATGAGAACAAAAAGGAAGGTATCTTTGGATGACAAGGTTACCTAACAGTGTGCTACCAGTTCAAGTTGTCAGGCATAAATCTGTCAGACACTTTTGGAGGCTGTGCGAGAGACTATTAATCCATATCCATCACTCATTCTTACGTGGTAATAGAACTTTCAATTGAATCCATGTCAGCCCAACTAAAGTTTGTATTTTTTGTTTGCTTGTTTTCCCTACCTGTTGTCTTGCATCTAACTTTGGCCAAATGATTAGATTTTGCCCATAGAGAAGTTAGTGAAATGTATGTGTGCCTGGGCCCAGGGTAGGCTGCCCCAAGATATCCCCCGATGATGTGTTGATTATTTCAAGTTAAAATTATTTTAGAAATAGCAGGTGCTGGAGAACTCTATGATTCTCCTCCATCTCTCTAAACACAGGAAATAAGTCCATGTGATAGGTACCTTTCCTGCTCCTGAGGGCTGAGACACCTTCGTCACAGATTCATAAAATCTTCAGTTGGAAAACCTATATAAACAAATCTAGTAATGCCTTCCCTAACTTCCTACCTAAGTCCAAACCTTGTTTAGATTCCCTTCTCATGAGCACTAACTTTCTTTGTCATGCCAGTTTCTCATAATGATTTGTCTGTTTAAGAAGTATTAAAAGGTGACTCATTTGATTTCTTTGAACCACATTTTGTAATCTGGGCATCATATTGTGATCCCCTCATCTACATGTATTAAACTGGTTGTTCTTCCGATAATCTAGCCTTGTGTCAATTTTATTATTAGTCTAGCCATAAGAACTAAAGGGTAGAAGGTGGGATTCTCTCCTTTCCTCAACTTATATGTGTATATCTAGTTGCTGTAGTTAAAATAAATGAAACACACTCTCCTTTGTGCCTTGCTCTGTTCCTTCAGAATGAAATAAAGGCAAGTTGACACAAGCTGAATCTATCACCTTAAACTGTGACAAAATGGTCTAAGCCTGGATCCCCAACATCCCTACACATCAGCCCTGTCACACTCTTGCTCAGTCTAGTCACAGAATTAATTGAGAGAGCAGTAAAATTCTATCATGTTGAAGCCCTGATACATAAACTTGGTCCAGCAGCTGACCATGTATACTGACTACAGGGTGCCCTTACTTTGGTCCTTGTATTAGAAAGAGGCAGAACTTTGACATAACTCCATCCCTTCCATACTTATTGGGATAAATGAGAGGTGTTTGGCCAATTCCAGTTCATTAGCCAACACAAAGTATATGTTGTTAGAGGCTGATGTATTCTGATCATTTTCTGAGTTGTACTCTAGGTTTCCCTAATCTGGAAAAAATATATAAATGATCATTTGTGGCCATTCATAATTCAAGTTCAAAATTTAAGAACTGTTTCTGCAGTGACTTTGAGATTTAATTTATATTCCAGGGTTGAGTTTGGAGTGGGAAAATCACGTAATTGTCACAACTTGAGTATCATCACCAAGAGCTGAGATTCCAGTACATCAGGGACCAGTGACTCCAGCAGTTTTCATGCTCTCAGGATCCCAAACAGGGGCAGGATCCTGATGAACTAGTCCACCTGTGATTTTTCCTTGACAAATGATGGTGTTTTCAGAAGAAAATCCTTTTAAATTTGGTCCTCTTACCACACAAATAAATGCCTGAGGTTAAAAATAAGAGGCAGAATGTTGGGAATTCCTTCAGAGAAGCCATAAGATTGTGGAAAGAACACTGGGCCAGGACTCAGAGGACCATTGTTTCTGCTTTTATCACATCTTCCTCACCATGTGACCCTGCGCCTTTGGTGTTGCTTAGCCCAGAGAATATGTAAGAAGAAGCTAGTAGACTGAAGTATTTGAAGCACACCTGAAGATAATACATGCAATTTTGTGAATGAGAATGTACAAAAAAGTTACAAAGTATGGACATTACTGAAAGACAGCTTTGCCTATATATATAGTAAACTATCTTTCTTACAATTAGATTTGTTCAGCAATAAATTGTTCTACTTCCAGAAGTTTTAAGAGTTCTGACATAACAAAGTACCCAAAACAGAGGGCTACAGTAAGATCACCCTGGTATTTTTTCTCAGAGTATACTTATCTGAAAAGATTAATAATAAAAACACAAAATTTAGCTAATTTATTTAAATGGGCTTATTGGGCATATCTGGCTTTCAGTATGTATTGGAATGTTTCTTTTAATTTTAAGATAATCATGCATTAGCAGACGAGAGACCAGTATGCCTGAATGCAGACAAAGATATCCACATGCCTTCCTCCTGTGAGGCTGTCCAAGGAGATATGCATGGAGATAACATTGCCAAAGGCAAGTGTAGAAGACCATTTCTGCATGGTGTTGACCCAGCTTCCACTCGGAGATGCACAAGATCCACACCTACAGATGGGTTCTCCCATGGGGAATCAGGCCTGCATTGTGCCTGGACTGCTGTGAGACTTGCTTTTGCTAAAAATCCCTCACTGTGAATTGAGACAGCAAGTGCTTACTGTAACTTCCTAAAATCCAAGCGAAAACTCCCCGGTATGGAGTATAACCGGTTCAACCACTTTTCCCTTTGCATTTGCAAATATCCTTCTGTGATGTGATTAGTAGCTCTTCTCCTTTGTTTCCTGTAAAAGGTAAACACCTAAAGTGAACCTATGCATAGTAAATGAGGACCATCATGTAATGTGCCCAGAAAATAAATAAAGGCCAGTCATGGCAAGGTCCATGTTTTTTTCTCCTCTTGAGAGAGAAACCATGCCATCCTTTTTCCTCCACAGGACTCAGTAGTCCATGTGAATTTCTCATGCCTCATACATAATATGGCAGACCCCATGAGCTGGAGTCCATATCAGGCAAGCGAAGCACTTGCTGGTTCTTAAATCAAACTTGCTTCTGGAGAGAAAAGCATAACCAAGGCCAGGTGGCCCTTAACAATAGCTCTGTCTCTTTCCAGTAAAACCCATCTGTGCACACAGGCTTAAATTATTCCTTTAATAAAAGTGTCTATTTATCAGTTTAAAATCTTCCCACATGGTGATGTAAACTTGGGAAAGGCAGTGGTAACAAGAATTCAGCTGCCCTCTTCACTTCTTGACGGGACACCAACAGAAGGCTGTCATGAGGAATCCCACAACCCCACAAGACAAAAGAGGCCAGAATAAAGCTTCACACAGATATACTGCATCAGATTTGCTGGGTGTGGTCTCCATACTTACTTCCCATAGTTCTGACCTAATTCATGGGTCCATTCCTAGTGACCATTTTTGGTCTGTTAGTCTGTTCTCTCAGTCTACCATGATGTAGATTACCTCAGCAATGCATTGTGGGAAGACACTTCACCATTTGGACTTCTTTCAAAGGGAAACCTGAAAACCTGAGAGATGTTTCTGGTGGAATTTAACAGTCTATTAGTAAAATGTGATCACTGCTGACTTATCTTTCCCACTTGATCCCACTTGATAAATGAAGAAAGCCAAGCCAAGAGAAGGGAGCTCAAGCATGATTCTTTGGCTTTTTATTATTTTTAGTCCAATGACTGGAGAATCTGATAATCTTTCCTATTTTTTTAAATTCTCACCAAGAACATGCTCACTTATATTAGAGAGGGGGAGAGAAACAGTGATGCAAGAGAGAAACATTAACTGGTTATCTTTCACATGTGGCCCAACCAGTACCGAACCCACAACCAGGCATATGCCCTGACTAAGAATCTAATTCGCAGCCTTTTCTATTAATGGGATGATGCTCTAACCAATTGAGCCACACCAACCAGGGTGAACCTGATGATATTTAAAGGAAGTTGAAGATAGAAGGCCCAAGGTTTGTCCAAGGCCTAAATTTTCAAATGGTACAATGGATGTGTGTGTGTGTATGTGTGTGTGTGTATATATATACACACACACATATCATATATATACACACAATATATGTATATATATATACAAATCCAATTTTGATACATAGAATATATATATATTCTATGTATCAAAATTATTTAATGTAGTATGAAGGCTTTTGGCATTGAGAAAGTAAAGAGAGCATGTAATAAAGTAAATGTTTTCAAACTCTCAGTCAAGCTAAACTTTGCTCAGAAACAGCCTAGGCACAACCAAGCTAAAAGAAAAAAATTCAGGATTTGGAGAAAGTGCCAGTCACAACACATAGAAATAGAAATTGTGCCATTGAACTCCCAAAAGAAGAGAGCCCTGAGTCCCAGATGAGAGTGTGTGTGTTGAAGCATGCAGGAAAAGGTGAGAAATATTTCCAGATGCCATGTCCCCAGCTGAGGAGGAGAGCCCATCTTTCTCCTAGCATATACTCAGGCAGAGAGCAAGGCGCATTGTTTTCCCTCTCAAAATATATCACAATCCATCTGTGATGCTGTGTTTTATGAGTTGGACATTGTAGAATATTGAGACCACAGAAATTACTCCACTTATTTATTTAATTTTGAAAATTAATGATTGGTGATTCTTATATTATTGATTCTTTTCTTACTTCTGGATGTATGCTATGCCATTCTTAAAAATTCTTAAAATCTTAGATTCCTAGAATACAACAACAAAAAAAGTCTACATTTACCCAATTGCCTATGTATTTAGGTTAACTAGCTAGAAAATCAGAGAGTGACACTCATGCCCATGAAAATACTTAAAGGACTGTTTTCAACAAAATCACAATGGCTTGTATTTAATTGTTTCATCATACCCATTGTTTCTACCTAACCTTATGGTATTTGCTGTGGTATTTTAAGTATTTTCTCTTTGTGGATTTTCTTTTTGTCTTGGTGGGATACTGAGCTTTATTTTGACTTTTAAGCAATTAATTTTTCAGTAATCATAAGAGAAAAAGATCACTTGGACTTGTATAATTTTGGAATTTTTCTAAAATACTTGAGTTAGATTAAAACAATAGATAATGAATTAAATGAATGAGTAAATGAATAAATACTTCTAAGTTGGGTGGGAACACCAGTATAAATATATGGCTTCACATAATAATGAGTAATTTTGAGTGAACAAGAGAGTAAAAAAAAAAAAGAAAATTAGCTCTCAGGCTAAAACAAGATCGATAGAAGTATAATTGTATTGGAAACATAAATGTGAACTTCTGGCCCTTTTGGAGAAAAAGAAAGTTCCATCTTGGGAATGGATAATACACTCTGCTTCACCTTACCTATCCTGAATACCCATGTAAAATATTGCTACATTCATTTGTTCAGGCATCTCAACAATAAATCTCTATCTCCAAAATTTCTCTGACACTCTTCCCCAGGAAAAGAGCTCAAGACTCCTTGCAAGGTGGCTGACTTCCTTGTTTGGGGCAGGAGAAATCATTATAATGGAGGGACATCCTCATTTTTTAATTTTCTCCTCTAAAGCATGAATATTTTCAAGGATATTTAGGGTTACTTGGAAAAAAGTAACAATATTAGGTTGCTAATTGACAGAGTGTTATTAACACACATGTATATACATGCACACAGACATAAACACTCAATGACAATAATTGTACAGTTATCCAAATTTAAATTTTCAAGGTATATAAATGTCAGGAATTCTATAAAGGTTTTCAAAATGGGTAGATGCAAAGTATGCTGAAAAACATTTCTGTCTGTGAACATTAGTAAGATTACTGTCTCTAATTGGATGGGCCATTAAGGGGTAGGAAATGAGGGAAAATAAATTTTAGCTGTGTGTGAGGCTTTCTTACATAAAAGGGCATGCAATCAAAATGCTTACAGAGACAGAGAGTTGAAACAAGCCAGTTGCCCACAGCAATATAAGTTCCTTCCATCGTTCCCTATCCTTACTAAGAGTTAGCTCCCTGACTTCCAGCCAAGATGGAGGCGTAGGTGGACATGCTGTGCCTCCTCTCACAACCAAGATTAAGGACAACGAAAAAAAAGAGCAAAAAAAAAAAAAAAAACTCATCCAGGACAGAGAGAAATTTGAATTATATGGGAGTCCAACAACGATTCACCCAGACTTGTAAGAGGGGTGGAGTCAGCAGCTGGCGGAGCCCCCAGCTGGCAGAGTCCATGGCTGGTAGAGTCAGGTCACTGTGGGATAAGACGGTGGCTGGTGGTCCCAGGCATGCAGTCACCCTAGGCGCATAGGCGGCAGTTGCCAGTTGGCAAACCTGAGGCCAAGCAGGGCACACAAGGCGGACACACATTTGCTCACAGAGAAACCAGGCAAAAATAGGCAGTAAGACAGACTGCATGACACAGGGCCCCAGCACCGGGAAGTGAAGCCTAAAAGCATCATTGAAAATACTTGTGGGGTCTGAGGTACTGGGAGGGAGTCCCACAGGACTCCTGTTGGGGAGACCCACAGGGTCCTGGAGTGGGCACAGGCACACCCACATGGAAATCAACACCAGAAGAGCCAAATTTGCTAGGGGAAAGTGGCTGAAGGGACTGGATTCTGTGAGAGAGTGAGGAGCAAGTGCCATTGTTCCCTCTCGGACCCTGCCCCACCCCTCAACACCTTACAGCTTTGACCAGACAAAAACAAAACAAAAACAAAAACAAAAACATAAAAGAAACAAAACCAAGGATGGCCCAAATAGGAGAACAGACCCGGGCCCCGGAGCTAATTCATCTGAGTGGCCAGGAAGTGGTCAACTTATCAGATGCAGAGCTCAAAGCACTGGTAGCCAGCCTATCAGAAGCACAGTTCAAAGCACTGGTGGTTAGAAAGCTCACAGAATAGATTGATTTTGTTTGCAAATTAGGTGAACAAATGAAGGCTACAATAAGTGAAATGAAGAAAAACACACAGGGAAACAATAGTGATGGGAGGAAAACTGGGACTCAAATCAATGGAGTGGACCAGAAGGAAGAAACAAACAACCAAACAGAAAAGAAGGAAGAAACAAGAATTCAAAAAAATGAGGAGAGGCTTAGGAACCTCCAGGACATCTTTAAACGTCCCAACATCTGAATTATAGGGGTACCAGAAGGGGAAGAGGAAGAGCAACAAGTGGAAAACTTATCTGAACAAATAATAAAGGAGAACTTCCCCAACCTGGCAAAGGAAATAGACTTCCAGGAAGTGCAGGAAGCTCAGAGAATCCCAAAGAAGGTATACCCAAGGAGGAACACACCAAGGCACATCATAATTACATTAGCCAAGATTCAAATGAAGGAGAGAATTCTAGAAGTCGCAAGGGATAAGGGGACAGTCACCTACAATGGAGTTCCCATCAGACTGTCAGCTGATTTCTCCAAAGAGACCTTCCAGGCAAGAAGGGGCTGGAAAGAAGTATTCCAAGTCATGAAAGTCAAGGACCTACATCCAAGATTGCTCTATCCAGTGAAGCTGTCATTTAGAATGGAAGGGAAGATAAAGTGCTTCTCAGATAAGTTCAAGTTAAAGGAGCTCATCATCACCAAGCCCTTATTATATGAAATGTTAAAGGGACTTACCTAAGAAAAAGAGGATAAAAAATAGAGCAGTAAAAAGACAGCAAACTCACAGATATTAACAACCACATCTAAAACAAAAGCAAACTAAGCAAACAGCTAGACCAGGAGCAGGAACACAGAAATGGAGATCACATTGAGGATTGGCAAGAGGGGAATGAGAAGAGGAGAGAGGGAGAAAAGGTACAAGAATAAGTAGCATAGATGGAGGGTGGAAAATAGACTGGGGGAGGGCAAGAATAGTGTGGGAAAAGTAGAAGCTAAAGAACTTATGAAACATGGACATGAACTAAAGGGGGGAATGTGCATGGAAGGGGGTGTGCAGTGTAGAGGGGAATGATTGGGGAGATATGGGACAAGTGTAACAGCATAATCAATAAAATATAATTAAAAAAATAAAGTAAATAGAAAGCCAACAAAATAATTAGCACCCCACAAAAAAATTAAAATGTCAGAATCAAGGAGTGGAATTTGAGATAAAATTCTTATTCTAGGATATGATATTAAGAAAACTAGGATATTAAGACTTATAAGTAAGTCTCATTTATAAATTAGAAAATCCTGATGTTTGCAAGCTTATTTTTATTACATTCTTTATTTTAATTTTAATTTTAATTGTTTTTCAAGTACAGTTTTCTGCCTTTTCACCCCACCCATCTCCACTCCCCAGCCCTCCCCTCCTCCCACCCAATTCCACTCCCCCCTTGTTATTGTCCATGTGTCCTTTATACTTGTTCCTGCAAACCGTTCACCCTTTTCCCCTGAAATTTCCTCCCTTCTTCCCTCTGGTCACTGTCAGCCTGTTCTCAATTTCAATGTCTTTGGTTATATTTGGCTTGTTTGTTTTGTTGAGTAGGTTCTTGTTAAAGGTGAGATCATAGGGTATTTGTCTTTTACCACCTGGCTTATTTCTCTTATCATAATGCTTTCCAGTTCCATCCATGCTGACATGAATGGTAGGAGCTCCTTCTTTCTTTCTGCTGCATAGAATTCCATTGTGTAAATGTGCCATAGTTTTTTGATCCATTCATTTACTGGTGGGCACCTAGGTTGCTTCCAACACTTGGCTATTGTAAAGTGTGCTGCTATGAACATTGGGGTGCATAGGTTCTTTTGGATTGGTGTTTTGGGGTTCTTAGGATATAATCCTAGCAGTGTAATTGCTGGGTCAGAAGACTGATCCATTTTTAGTTTTCTGAGGAAATTCTATACTGTTTTCCATAATGGTTGTACCAGTCTGCAATCCCACTTACAGTGCCCTAGGGTTCCCTTTTCTCCACAACCTCTCCAACACTTGTTGTTTGTTGCTTTGGTTTTGATGGCCCTTCTGACTGGTGTGAAGTGGTATCTCATTGTGGTTTTAATTTGCATCTCTCTGATAGCTAGTGATACTGAGCATCTTTTCATAGTGTCTCTGGACCCTCTGTATGTCCTCCTTGGAGAAGTGTCTGTTCAAATCCTTTGCCCATTTTTTAATTGTGTTGCTTGTCTTCTTAGAGTGGAGTCATGAGAGTTCTTTATATATTTTGGAGATTAAACTCTTGTCTGTAGTATCATTGGCAAATATGTTTTCCCATACAGTTAGTTCCCTTTTTATTTTAATACTGTTTTCTTTAGCCATGCAGAAGCTTTTTATTTTGATGAGATCCCATTTGTTTTTTCTTTCCTTTACATCCCTTGCTCTAGGGGACATATCAGTGAAAATATTGCTGCATGAAATATCTGAGATTTCCCTGCCTATGTTCTCCTCTAGGACTTTAATGGTGTCACAACTTTTATTAAAATCTTTTATCCACCTTGAATTTATTTTTGTGTATGGTGTAAGTTGGTGAAAGACCTGTACTCAGAAAACTACACAACACTGAAGAAAGAGATCAAGGAAGACACAAACAAATGGAAATATATACCATGTTCATGGATCAGAAGAATTAACATCATCAAAATGTCCATACTACTCAAAGCAATTTACACATTCAATGCAATACTTATTAAAGTGCCAATGGCATATTTCAAGATATAGAACAAACACTTCAAAAATTTATATGGAACCATAAACCACCTTGAATAACTGCTGTAATTTTGAGAAAGAAGAGCAAAGTAGGAAGGATCACAATACCTGATACTAACCTGTATTACAAGGCCATTGTAATCAAAACAATCTGGTACTGGCATAAAACCAGATGGATAGACCAATGGAACACAACAGAGAGTCAAGAAATAAATCCAAGTATCTACAGTCAATTAATATTTGACAAAGGGGGAAGCAACATAAAATTGAGTAAAAATAGTCTCTTCAACAAATGGTGTTGGGCACTGCATGCAAAAAAATGAAACTTGAGCAACGACTTACACCATACACAAAAATGTAAGCTTATTTTTAAATGGTAGTGCATGGATGCTTACTGTATATTCTTCCAATGGTCATCAAAATCTATATTTTAAAACACAGTGTCACCCTGGTTGATGTCGTTCAGGAGATTAAGCGTAGGCCTGTGAACCAAACAATTGTTGGTTAGATTCCTCCATGCCCAGGTTGTGGGCCAGGCCCTCAATAGGGCACGTGCAAGACACACCCACGCATTGATGTTTCTCTCCCTCTCTCCTTCCTTTCCCCTCTCAATAAAAATAAATAAAATTAAAAATAAATAAATAAAACACAGTGTCTAGCAAGAAATAGGATTCTTTTGATCTTGTAGAACCACTAACTTTGGGGATCATGTTAGATTTTCCATAGATGCTCACAGCTGCTCCTCCTCTTTGTATAACAACCGATGGATATAAAATTCTATATCTGTGACCAAATAAATTAGAAACTTTTAAAAATCCTCACCTGAGGATATGTTTATTAGTTTGAGGGGGAGAGAGAGAAAGCGCACAATATGGGAGAGAAACATTAATAGATAGCTTCCCCTAGGTGCCCCAGGTAAGACTAAATCCATAACTTAGGTAAGTGTCCTAACTGGGATCAAACCCACATCCTCACTGGTGTATGGATAATGCTCCAACCAACTGAGCCATCTGGACAGGGTATAAATTGGGAACAATGAATAAGTGGGTGTATGGGAGTATTTTGTGTCTTTCCATCCATATATTAGTATGTCTAAAATTCAGAGCTTTCATCTATAGTGGGCTAAAATACAATTCCAAGTTCTAACAAATATATATCTCCATCTTTCTACTGGTCTACAGAGACTGAAATTGTGAGAATGCACAGCACGTTTGTCCAAAAAGGAAAATCAAGAAGTTAAGCTCCCTTCCAAGAAGTAGTGAACACTCAGTCTGCTCACCACTCCAGAGGCATGGGGGGTGGGGGGGTAGGAGCATTTATGATGAGAGAAAAGGAGTTAGCTATGCCACCTGACATCAGTACCTTCCCTGCTTTTTTAGGCTTATGGAAACAAATTGCAGAAGGGAGTTCTACTCTAATGATGGAATCACTTTCCTAAACTACTGGTACATGTGGCCAAAGTAATGCTCTGGAAGCCTACAACAGGTTAATAATTCCTCACTTGGAGAGGTAGCAAAAAAAAGAAAGGTAAGAGAGAGACACAGAATGTGTGTGTGCATGTGCATGTGTGTGTGTGAGGGGGGGCAGAGACAGAGAGACAGAAAGAGAGAGAGATGTCTAGGAAAAAATATTTATTAAGGCTGGGAAATAATTAGAACCTATCCACAGAAACACACACACATCCCCATATTTCTCCACTTTTTTTGTCTTTATTTAGATTCTTGGATTTAGTGGCTAGGGGTCAGTATCATGGAAGAAAAGATCAGCAGAATTCAGAAGCCATTTATCATTTCTGTAAGATTATTTTCCTGGTCTATTCTGTGTCTTTTCATATCCACTTAGAATCTCTATTGAGATACTGCTTTCAGAAATTCCCAGAATTTTTCAGGGTTAATATTTAATTAAGTTAATATGAAGTTTGCCTTAGATGAGTAAACTTCTCTTTTTTTCTATTGGTTTATTCATGTTTCCCTCTGTCTTACACTAAAGGGTTACAGAAAAAATATAGAACCTACCATGTATAAAAAGCATAGTACAACATATAGAAGGTATAATACCTATCACAATATAGTACCACCACAGTAAAATGTCTGAAATTTGGCAGTTGTTAAACACCAGTTACCATATTTCTATGGATGAAATTATCATATTAATATGACCTACTGTTAGGAAATTAAAATGCATTAACATAAATTTTCTCATTTCCAGACTTTGTTTAGCTGCAATTAAGGCCCTTAAAACTAGCCAAAAGTCTGTCTAAAGTGACTAGTCAAAATTTGTCATCATCAGGTTTATTCTGTAACTCTTTCACTATAATTTTATAGATTTTCCATCATCTTCAAAGTTGGGATAAATCTAATCCCAAATATGTCATGCTACCTGCTAATCTAAACTTTTAAATAAAAATTATAGTAATTCCTCATACTATCCAATTTACAAGGAAAAAATATACTGAGTTCCTATGGTAGATTTTGATTTAAGAACTGAGTCCTTTATCTGAATAGAAAGAGCCCTAAATTCCATGATATATTTTAGTATAAATCTATAGAAGAACATTAGACATGGAGAATGACAAAAACAAAAAATTAAACAACAGCATAATTAAATTGATTTTTTAAAACATAGACACTTTAAAGTAGCTATTTTGTAGAATGTCCTTCTTTGATGTTTGTTTGATGCTTTTTCATGATTAGACTAGAGTCACAGATTTTAGGAGACAGGTCACAAAGATTAAGTGCCTTTTCCATTGTCTAATACCAAGGGTCACTCAGTAGCAAGATGACTTACCATGGGTAATGTTAATCTTCATCACCTGGTCCAAGTGACATGTTGTGTGTGTATTATATGTATGCATGTGAATGTATAATGTATATGTATATAAACATATGGATATAGATACACAAATATGTCCCTATAGATGCATACATATGTTTGTATGTATGTATGTAAGTATGGTGGTATGCTGGATTTCTCCACTTTATTTTTATTTTTTAAAAATTTTTATATTGTTATTCAAGTACAGTTTTCTGTTTTTCCCCCACCACTCCCCCCACCCCAACCCTCCCTGTCTCCCTCCCCCATTTCCACCTCCTCCTTGTTATTGTCCATATGTCCTTTATAATTGTTCCTGTAAACCCTTCACCCTTATCCCCCATTATCCCCTCCCCTCTCCCCTCTGGATTTCTCCACTTTTAACTTCCTTTTTTCTATGCTTTCTACTTCCTTGAGGAAAGAGTACCTACATATATCATTTGGGCTTTTCTATAAGGAAGACTTGTCTTTTCCCTCTCATTTGTATATTTATTCATTCAAACTTTCATTAACATCATTGTGGGTTCTTGGATATTTACTTATATCTTTTGGTTCTAAAATAGTTCATTATTTATTTTGAAAAAATCTTCATATTTGGTTTATCTAAATTAGAATTCATATCAGGTATACTCTTTGTATTTGGTTATACCTGAATATCTTAAAATACTTTTTGTCTCGAACAACTCTTTCTCTTTGAAAATGCAAGAAAACTTTGGAGGAAATTGGGTAAAGTATCCTACAGAATACTCCAAATTCTGGATTTGACTGACTTCTTGCCTGCAGTTGTTTTTAACAAATTCATCTATGCCCCAGAATTCCTGTAGACTGGAATTTAATTCTAAAATCTTGATTAGAATCAGATTGTCAACCAATGTTTGCAGGCAGCAATTAAACACCAACAGGAATCCCCAGTTTATGGTGTATTGAAGGAGACTTTATCTGGTGCAAACAGGTCAGTTGTGGTAGAGCTCAGTAGCATTACAGCTCAATTATGGAAACAGCACAGCTGTTTGCTGAGGAAAAGCATGGCTCTGAAGTGTCCCTCCAGCAAGGTGGCTCAGGCCCTCCCCAGCTTTACAGCTCTGGTCTGCTCTGGTGTGATATCCTGAGAGGGCTCTTTTCCACTCCATTCCACTCTGGCCTGACAAGAAGGAAGAGCTCCACTGTGGTCCACCAAGACTTCTTGGGTAGCACTGAATATTTCATATTGCATCGTATCAGAAGGTACATAACATTTGGGATAAATTTAGCTTTAATGATGCTAAATGATCAGTGGGTTCAGTTGATGATAGTCTTTATCCTTTCTTTATAAAGATTCTTATCACCCTTTTTTGTAATAATTTCGCTGTTTACTGGTTGCTACTGCCATGACACATCTATTGTTATCACTTATGAAATGATGTTTTTTTCATTATTCTTATTCCATCAATCAGCTGAGTTCTTCATAATATAAAAATTTCTTCTTATGTACTTAGTCTAATTTGCTCACCCTTATTCCAATTCATTTGGAAAAAAGAAGATAAAAGGTAAATTCATTCCCTTATAATTTTCAAATTTCAGAGTAATTAATGCATACTTTAGCAAATTCAACTGGTGACCAAGGTTTTTGTTTCTCTGATTTCTTAAAAAAATGGTGCTTATTTATTCAATATATCCTATATTTTATAATAATTTGAAGACATCATTTCTTTGAATTAAATATCTCCCCATTGTTAGCTACTGAGGGTCCTTCAACTTGGCTCCCTGTGTTTCTTTAGCATGATCCCATGAGAGCTGCCTTGCTGACTGGTCCAAGAAGACATCCTGCATTTGTTTTATACATTTCCTGCTCCTCACCTGAGATCAGTGGTTTCTCCAGGGAGTCTTTATCCTTTTTAGTGACAAACAATATTTTGAAATTAGATTTGGACACTGGATATGATGAGCATTGCTACTAGACAGTCATGGCTTCTAGGTTTTTTACACAGAGATAGGAAAAAATTATATATATATATATTCTCACAGTGAAATTTGCAAATCATAGTTAAGAATTCAAAGGTTTTATTTAATATATTTGATTTTATATTTATGACTCTTTGCTTTGATGCTGAAAATATTGATGGCAGCAACCACAATAATCACATATTTTCTTTAACTTACCATACACTGTAAAATACGCTCAGGGTAACCAAACTGTATTGCTCTTTGCAGTTTCCTTATGCCCTCAAATTCCAGATTTAAAATATTATATATTCTACAGTTTGCCAGAAATTCTTTAAAATTGATATCAGAGATGAAAAAATATTCTGGGAGTGATTTAGAATGTTCAAAAATTAGTAGAGAAATAGTTTCCCTTAAATTGAGCCAGCTTTATTGAATACACAGTTTTGCCTACTCAGTCAGAACTTCCTGACCATCCAGTTGAAATTCTGCTTCCTCCATTGCCTTATTTCCTAACATCTCTTTTTTCGTAGGAAGAGTAATGAGCAGACAAATAGGTCTATATTCCAAGCACTACCACCTGTGAATATGTTACCTCTGTGGGGGCATAAAAATAAATTTCCCTCCATCTTTCTAATTTTTTTCTGGTTAGACTCATATCAAATTAACAAGAGACAGATTAACAAGAGACAATGACCAAATATATGTATGTACATGCAGGGGTGCTGTAAGAACATGAGATCTGAGGATGCATTGGCTAATTGAAGTTTGCATGACATTCTGAACTAAACAGAGGGAGGCAGGTTCTAGGATTCCAGAGAGAAAGTAGGCAGTTCACATGTAGGTGAGAAAGAGCAACCATATTTTAAATACATTCTTGCTGGGCTACCAAGAAACAATGAGACACAGATGGGAGTCCAACAAACAAACTTTCTTGGGTCCTGCCTGTTTGCCATTTAATTCATGTACAATGAAGTAAATAGCTAAAGTGAATAGCTTTCTTCCTGTGGAGGTCACAGTCAAAAAGTTACAGGGTAGGTCAAATTTGTTTGTAGATCAGCCAGGACCTCCACAGACAGGTTTTTCTATCTGAATTCCTTTAGCCAGGTAGGGTCAAGGGTGGTGGTCAAAGTTGCTTCCTGAGTTTCCCTTTTTTCCTAAAAATAACCAGCTTCAAATCAATATCCCAAAAGGCATATTTTGGGGTGTCAAAATCTGGTCCTCGCACTTATCAAAAGGGACTTTGTAGATATATTTAAATTAAAAACTTTGAAATGGGGAGAATACCCTCTATTACCAGATGGACCCAAGTAATTACAAGATTCTTTACAAGGAAAAGAGGCAGTCAGGAGAGTCAGAGTCTTAGAAGTAGGTGTAATAACAGAAGCAGTGGTCAAAGTGACAAAAGGCCATGAGCCTAACACACGGGCAGCCACTAGAAGGTAAAAAAGGGAAGTGAAAGAATGTCCCCTTAGCACCTTCATAAATAACACAGACCTTCTTACACCTTGATTTCATTCCAGTAAAACCCATTTTAGACTTCTGACCTCCAAAATTATAAAAGAATTGATTTTTAGCGGTGTTAAGCCACTAGATTTGTGGTAATTTGTCACAGATAGAACCTCCACCACACCCACAAGTGTTTCTCCTACATAATATGAACTATAATAATTGGCAATTATTAGTGTATTGATCTGTGGACTTGTTACCTGTCTTTTTCTTATGAAAATGTACACTTTATAAAGCCAAAATTCTATACCTAGTTCATTCTTACTGAGCATAGTGTATGGTATTTAATAGGGTCACAATAAATATGTTTGGGTGAATTAAGATGAATACAATTTAAGACTGCATTCAATTGTTCTAGCACCCACTGAATGTATGAGAAAAAAGTAGCCCAGGACTTTTATTCTATACAGAAGCTATTGCTAAGCCTGTTTATAAATATGTATATAATGAATGAACATAAATAAGGGAATGTGTCATGATTAAATTATTAATTCAGATTTATCTTTCCTATAAATATTATCATTTTAGCTTTTAATTTTAAATTATTTTTCTATGTTATCAGATAATTTTCTAAATTATTTTAATCACACATTTTCTATGTTGATGTTTATTCTTCTTTGAGTTTAAAATATTTGTATTTTGCAATATATACTGATTACTCTCTAGATAGCAACCATTGTTTTAGGTGATGTGTGGACATAGAAATAAAGGAGATGGGGAAGATCACTCTTTCCTGGGAACGTATTTTATGGCAAAAAGAGATGGCTAATAAATAAACAAATAGAAAATGATAGTGATAAGTCCATTGTGAAGAACCAATTTAGTTAAATATTTTGTTTGTGCACTGCCCTTCAATAAGCATTCTCTCTTTAAAAGAAATACCTCTTCCTCCCTACCCTCACTCTTCTCTACTCTTTGGAAATGAAATAGCTTAGGTTTTGGAACTGGAAGAGCAAATTTAAATTTGATTTCTACTAGATGTTAACAATGGGCCTTCCTGCAAGAGTCTTAATCTAGAACTTTAATTCATCTGTAAAATGGATATATAAAACCAACATTTACTCATAGGAATGTTAAGTGAACAATATTCTATTGTTATAAAGAATCCACAGCATTGCCCGACACTTGGTAAATGCTCCTTAAATACAGTCCCTTTCTTTTTTCACCTGCACATTCAAAACCTTGCCATTCTTTAAAGTCCAGAGCACTTTTAAGTCTATCCTTCTCTAAAATACTAATCTGGCACTCCTGGTTTGTCCTATTGTTTAGTGGTTTCTCTATTTTATTCTATTGCTGTATATTTTCTCATATGCTTATGCTTTTGTACCCCAGGCTATCTTAAGCTTTTTGAAAGCAGACTTTCAATATTACATTTCTTGTATTCCTCTAGGTCTTGGCACAATGCTCAAGATGAAAGTTGCTTTGATACTAGAGAGAGCTGGCTCAGGGATGAGAAAAATTGGCTTCTCACTCAGGCTCATCTCATCTCTCTGGCAAGTATGCAGGCTCATTATTATTCATCAGACAAAGTTACTATTACTTGCTTGGCCCTGCTTAGCTCTCAAGGTTGTTGCAGGACATAGTGTAAAAAAGTGCAAAAGGAAACGTATGGCACAGCACCTACTTTCAGGGCTGTATAAAATGACAACAATGCCTTCGCTGGTGTAACTCATTGGATTAAGATCAGACTGCTAACCAAAGGGTCGCCAGTTCAATTCCCAGTCAGGGCACATGCCTGGGTTACAGACCAGTTCCCCAGTGGGGGGGCATGTGAGAGGCACATTGATGTTTCTCACCCTCTCTTTCCCCCTCCCTTCCACTCTCTCTAAATGAACAAATATAATCGTAAATAAATAAATAAATAAAATGATAACACTAATCTAACTCTGACAATCAATGCAATCTATTAAGCTCTTAGTATGTGCCAGACACGTGCTACACAACCTGTGGCCTATTTCTGAGAGGCAGCCTGGAATAATGAAGAACTAGATTTTGCTGCCAGTCTACCTGGATTTGAATTCTGGCTTGCCCACTTATATACTGTAGTGACTTGGGCAAACTGTATAACCTCTCTGTACCTCAGTTTTCTTATCTATAAAATGGATTTAAAATCACTCCACTCATATAATCATCCTGTATAGTAAATTAATAAATAATTGAAATGTGCATGTACATAGCACCATATAAATGTGTGTTAAATAAATTTAAATTTTGTCATTTAATCCACACAGTCATGATATTGTTATCCCTATTGTGTAGTCAAAGCCACTGAGGCTAAGCCCAAGGTAACACAACCTGTAAGTCAAAGAGCAGACACTCTACCCACTGTATCTAACTCAAAACCTAGAGAGGTGCACTGGAAAGTGAGAGTGGGAGAGGGGACAACATGTTGCCATGTCTGGAGACATTTTTGGTTGTCACCAATGGGGACAGTGTTACTGGAACCCAGTGTGCAGATGCAAGCAATGCTGCTGCACATCATAACATGCATGGGAGAGCCCCCTTCAGCAAAGTATTATCTGGCCCTAAATGTTAATAGTGTTGCTGGATAAAACATTGAACTGTGGTTAAATTTAAATTTCAGCGAAATAACAGCTATAAAGTACTTCATTAGCTCTTTACAAAAACTCCATGAATTGGTGGTATGTAAAATGCTCCTATTATAGTTTAAAAAATGAGACTCAGAAAGGTTAATTTATTTGTTCATGGCCATGGAACTGGAAAGTGGAAAAACTAAGGCTAGGATGTAGGAATATCATAATTCATTGACCAATGACTTCTTACCTACTCTTGTAGCCCTTAATTTATTGACTCAGAAATTTGGCACAAGGACATAGGCTATGGTTAAAAAGAAGCCAACAACCAACAATAGACAGAAAATTATTGAACTTGATCTTGTGTCATAACTGGTCTTTGGAGCCATCAAATCATTTTATGTCTATAGAGGCATTCCCAGTTCTGGGATGCTGGGCACCTGACCTGTCTAAAGAATTCATATTGTAGTCATTTTCATAATTGTGTTGGTGTTCTGATGCTAAAATAAAGTCTGAGGACAGGGACAAACATTATTTTAAAGTCTTTTTACACCCCCTTTCATTAAAGTTACAAATGGAGATAAAGCACAACAGATAATTTGTTTTCCACAATAAACAGAACATATGCTAGAGTGGAGGAGATGAGTAATGGATATTGTTTCATGTGCCCCCATATGAGACAACAACCTGTTAAAACTGGCTAGAAATGTCAAACAGGTCTGTCTTCCTCCAGGGGCGTTTGGGAGATAAGAGGCTTTAGTTCAGGTGATGTTGGGAGCAGAAAGACTTCACAGGTGCTTCTTGGAGTCCTCTTCTGTCTGTGGTGGCTAGCTAACTGCTCACCTAAGCTAAAAGGAAGTATCATTGAGTTTGGGAGCTTGCAATAAATTCAACTGATTTAATTTGTGGTTTAGAAATCTACTATGTTGATGCTTAATTATGCTACTTAATTTTTCCCTATTATTGTGATGCAATTGATATACAATATTATGTAAGTCTAGGATGTACACATAATGATTTTATATATGAATATTGTGAAATAATTACCACAATAAGTTTAGTTAACATCCATTACTTCACAAAGTTATCTCTTTCTTTTGTATAGTTTTGATAAGAACACTTGAGATATATTCTCAGTAATTTTCAAGTATCCAATTTAGTACCGTTAACTGTATCATGTTGTACATGATATCCCCAGAAGTTATTTATCTTATAACTGGATGTTTGTGCCTTTTAACCAACATCTCCACATTTCCCCCAACCCCTAAGCCCTAGCAGCTAACAATCTACTCTCTATTTCTATGAATTTATCATTTTTAGATTTCATATACAAGTGAGATCATACAGTATTTGTTTTCTCTGTATGACTTATTTATAATATATACTATATAATAATAAATTATATATATAATCACATATTTTAATCCATTTAACTATTGATGGACATATAGTTTGTTTCCATGTGTGATTACTGGGAATAATGCTGCAGTAAATTGGTGGTGCAGAAATCTTTTTGAGACAGTGATTGCATTCCTTCAGATGTATACCCAGAAATGAGATTGCTAAACCACATGATAGTTCCATTTTGTTTAATTTTTTGAAAAACCTCCATGCTGTTTTCCAGAGTGGCTATACCAATTTATAGTCCCATTAATAAGGTCCAAGGGTTTTCTTTTTCTCTACATGTTATCTCTTGTCATTTTGAGAATAGTCATTCTAACAGATGTGAGGTGATATTTCATTGGGGATTTGAATTGCATTTCTCTGATTATTTGTCTTTTCAAGGACCTTTTTATGTACCTGTTGCCTCTTTATATGTCATCTTTGGAAAAACTATCTATTCAGGTCCTTTGCCTATATTTAAATCATATTATTTGTGTTTTTGTTATTGAATTATATGAGTTTCTTATATATTTTAGGTATTAACCATTATAATTAAAGGGGGTAATTAATTTTAAAAAATCTCAAGTAACCAAATACATCTTGAGAAAGAATAAAGCTGGAGGGATTACACTTCTTTATTTCAAACTTTATTTCAAAGGTATAATAAAAACTGTATGGCATTGGCAT
The DNA here is from genome assembly GCA_004027475.1 of Anoura caudifer. Lineage (NCBI taxonomy): Eukaryota > Metazoa > Chordata > Mammalia > Chiroptera > Phyllostomidae > Anoura > Anoura caudifer. The sequence continues at coordinate 4,828 of PVKU01009492.1, read as the reverse complement.
AAAAACAGACATAGATCAGTGAAACAGAAACAAGAACACAGACATGTATGGTCAACTAATATTTGAAAGGGGAGTCTAGAATATTCAATAGGAGAGGATGGTCTCTGCAACAAATGGTGTAGGAAAAGGTCATTGTGATAGGGGTGGGGGGCAACATGACCAAAAGCAGCTCTAGAAAAGCTTGAGAACTTGCTTCAGGCTGAGGAAGGGTTGAAGGTACATAAAATACTCAGTCTGCTGTATATGAATTTTCACTGTCTGTATAGGAATGTATGTTTCTTTTTTCAACCCATGGGAAGACTCAGCCAACCAAGGCTGACATGAAATTCACTAAGTATAAGAGGAGTCTTTCAGCCAAGTAGTAGAGACTACTTGGAGTCTCTACTTTCTTGGAGCTGCTTTTGGTCATGTTATCCTCTATCACAATGACCTTTTCCTACACTATTTATTGCAGAGACCATCCTTTCCCATTGAATATTCTTGACTCTCCTTTCAAATATTAGTTGACCATACATGTCTGTGTTCTTGTTTCTGTTTCATTGATCTATGTCTGTTTTTATGCCAATGCCATAAGCAAAAAGAAAAAAAAAATGCCTTCCAAATTTGTTATGGTTTCTATTCCTAAAACTTGTAGTATCAAAACCAGTTCCTGGAACTGTAAAGTACTGCCAGAATAAATGTCCTTCCCACTTCCAATAAAAATATGATGGTGCTCATATTTGACATTTCTGAATCCTGATGAGCTTTGTGTTATTTTTTCATGTCACAGTTTGTGAATTGTAATTGCAGCTTCCCATTTAATTGTAACTGGGAAGAATTTTTTTTTAAATCAGAAAAGTTCAATCAAAATACAAATGGTTAAGCAAAAATAAATAAATGGTGTAGGGAAAACTAGATATTCACATGCAAAAGAATGTAATTGAATACCTGTCTTACACCATTCACAAAAATAAACTCAAAATGGATTAGATTTGCATGCAAGACCTGAAACTATAAAACTCCTAGAAGAAAACATAGGTAACAAACTCTCTAAGCTTGATTTTGGCAATTACTTTTTCAATATGACACTGTAATTGAGGGAGAGAAGTCCCCCCTTCTATCCTTCTTTAATTATTTTGGCTAGATTAATAAAATTGACACAAAACTAGATTAATAGAAGAAAAAAATGAATACTTGTGCATAGCAGAATCACAATATGATGTTCTGATCATAAAACGACTTTTAAAGAACTGATTGAATTAAACACTTTTTATACAAAGAAACAGTAAATTTGCAGGAAATTGACAGGATAAAGAAAGCACTCATGAGGGGGGAATCTGTGCAAAGATTGGGTTAGGTCATAAATAGTAAAGGCCTTCCTAGCTTTGTTTATACAGCCTTTTTTGACTCTGGATTTAATCACTCTTTAATAAGGTTGTATCTCAGCCCTCAGGCACAGGGATGACATCTATCACATGCAGAGTTTTTCCTGGGTTTAGAGAGACAGACCAGTTAGAGAGCTCCTTGGACTCCTGCTGCTTTCCAAGTGATTTTAATTCAGAATTATCAATATGACATTGAAGGATATCTGGAGACGGCCTGCTCCAACAACTCCAAAAGCACACGCACAAGGGCAAAAATAATCAAGTGAGCATACGTCAAACTAAAAGGTTTCCATACTGCAAAGGAATCTCCAAAGTAAAAAGGCAACCTACAGAATCCTACCTCTTTCTTTTATAGGAAAGTATCCTGAGAAATGATATCAGGGTCTCATTAAAAAAAATGTGCCTATATATATAGCAATTCACATGTACAATGCAATACTTATATTTCAAGATGTGAACACACCTTACCCAACAGGAAAATCCTGATTGTTCTGAATATTTTTTTCTCTTTGCTTATTTCCTGCCTCCTAAGCAGAGAGCCACAGAGGTCATGGCTGGTAATGTTTTGTTTTGTTTTATCAGGTTGTAATAATGCAGGTGTTCTGGGGGTTGGGGGAACTGAGAGTCCATGAATACCCTATGGGTTCTTGGCTTCCAAAAGGAGAGAATTCAAACACAAGACAGCACAGACTTTAGAGTGAAAGTCAGTTTATTAGTGAAGCACTGAGTCATAGAATGGGCTACTCCACAGGCAGTGAAGCCCTCATTTACTGGAATTTTCTACTTTTATTGAGATCATTTAATCAAGGGGTAGAATATTCAGCTAGAGGGAGGAATATTCAGGACCTTCCTAAGGAAAGGGGTGATTTCTCAGAGGCGCTATATTAGCTATTTTGTGTCCTTATATGTTCTTTTCATTTCTGATCAGGGTGGCTGGCTGTGTTGTTTAGCATGATAATGTATTACAATGAGTGTATATTGAAGCTAGGGGTTACCCTGAAGTTAAATTAGTCCTCATGTTGGATTGAACTGGTCTGTGTAGGTTTTAAGCCACAAATCTGGGGGTGGGGGCAGTTTGGTCTTCTCAACAGATACTGTAGCTTTTGTGGATTGCAGCTGTTCTGCCACATACCCTATCTTGATAGCTTTAGGAGATCTATTTGGGAGATAAAATTGACCCATTTTTTTTTACTGGATTCTACATAGTTTGTGTGAGCAATGTTTAGTTAGAAAAGAAAAGAAGAAACCTTCATCCTTGATCAATATTATTTCAGGTTTTGAGGTAGGATACATAAGTTAGTTGGTTTTTTTGTGTGTTTTGAGGGAAAAGTAAACACCAGGAATGTGTAGCCATATTTTCTGATGGTTTGTGTGTGTGTGTATGTGTGTATTTTCCTTGAATGCCCAAATATCCAAACACAATTGAGTTCAGAATCTGCATGAAAAGATCACCATGGTCTATTTTTTTCCTGAATAAGAGAAATAAGGATGACATGAATGAGACCATCATTGATTCTGTTTTCCACAAATATAATCATCAAAGCCATACCATAGGTGAGGCTCCTAAAGTTCAGCCTGTAACTCACCAAAGCAAAACAAGGACAACAGTTTGGATAAGCACAGCTTAGTTTCGAACTTTCTGGGAGTGGGCATCCATGGGCTTATAAAAATGGAAGTGATCTTGGATATAGTAAACCATCCATTTTTTGGACCATTTAATCTATAAGAGGAAATATAGGAAAAAAGAGCATATCAGTTTTTGAGGTAACAGTGATGTTTCTTAAGTTGTTTATAAGTGTCAACATTTCTGTGTTTCTAATGGATAAGAGGCTAACTGAAAAAAGAACAAATATTTGTTAATTCAGTATCTGAAGACACACTTAATAACTTTCTGGATGATGTCCTAAATGAAAAGGTGCTAAACCAAGAGGAGAGTGAAAAAGTAAAAAAGGGAAATGTTACAACTCCAGCTGAGGCCTGTGAATTGATTGATTTTGTGATTCTCAAAGGGCCTGTTGCCAGACAAATATTTATAGGCTATATCTGCAGGACAGATTTCACTCTTGCTTCCAAGTGGGGATTTTCTTCAGGTAAGATTCCTCAGTTTTGTTTAAGGTGTGTCTCAATTTGCTCTTGTGTCTTTGTACTCAATATCTGCTTTCTCATTCACTTGCTGGCCAATAGATAATTCATCAGTTCTTAACCTCATATCTTCTCACCTGTAGGCTCCCATTTATTTTCTACAGATGAGGCTGACCTGCTCCGTCTGTTCTTTGCTTTGTCACTGAAAAGTTCTCTCAGTTCTCTGTTTCATGTCTGGACTATATCTTACTCTTAGTTTGAAGTATTTTTCTATTATAGGATAGTAATTTAGTCCTACAGAAATAGTTTGGAAAACTTTATTCTAATCTTCCTATGTAAATAGAAGGTAAAAACCTGTATTTTGGTCATTGACAGTAGGCCCATGTAGTTCATGAAGGCTCTTGAAGAAAAATTAAAAGCAATTTCCCCAGCCCCTTCTCTTTACTTATTTGATTTAGACTTGGATTTAAGCCATTTCTCTGACCACATGTCCCCTCCTCCACCTAAAATAAAATATGTAAATTATTTTTCCAATAATGATAGAAACATGTCATCTCTTCTATAAAAGTAAAGGGTCATTGTTTTCCCTAATTTTTTTACAGCTGAATATTCTACAAATATTTCTCATAGTCTTCACTGTGCCAAATCCAAATGTTTTTCTTCAGAAAAGATACGAAATGCTAATGACAATAGTGAAGGTAACAGGGTACAAAATAGAATATTCAATAAAATATCTTTCCATAACTTGAAAAACTGTACCCTCTCATGTTACTAAGGCCAAAGCCCACAGTTCCTAATTTGGCACTTATTCCTGCTCTCTAATCTACCTTCTATCCCACATTGCATGGCTCTCCATGTTACAGTGGGTTCCTCCTAATAGAACACACTCATTCTCTTTTCAAAGGCCTTGTATCAAATGGCTGCTAGGACCCAGACTCAGTTTGTAAAATGAGTTAGGTCAAAATTTAACCTGAATTTTTTGAACTCACCAGTTCATTGATTTGTTCATATTTGTCAACAAAATTTTTGAGTAACTACTACTGTAGGGTAAGTAGAGGCAGTCTGGCTTCCTTGTCCAGGTGTCTGGGTAACTAAGTGGAGCAGTGTTCCCATAGCCTTAGAGGGACCTGATAAGCAGTGTTCTCACAGCCTTGAGACTGGGTCTGATAAACTCTTTCCATAGCATGAAGTGAGCTCGCATGCACAGAATTATATTTTGTTACCTAATGTTCTGGCAGTTTTCTGGCTTTGTTCCCCTCTAGTACTTAAACAGGTAGGGACTCCCTGCTGGGGGCGGTGATGATGAGAGACACACAAGGGGACAGGTGCCATGATGGGTGACACACTGGGGAGCAAAGGCCATGACATGAGATGTGCAGATA
>PVKU01009491.1:0-61291 GCA_004027475.1 Anoura caudifer | reverse complement strand
AAAAAAAAAAGAAAAAGACAACTCAGTTAAAAACTGGCAAAACACAACTAGATATCTAGAGGGTTAATCTACACCTGAATAGGCACTTAATGTTGCCACTAACCAGGGAAATGCAAATTAGTGTCACAATGAACTAGCATATAACACCCACTGAGCGGCTATTTTATCAATGTCAAGTATTAGTTACTTTAACAACATCAAGTGTTGCCAAGAATGAGCGACAACTGGAACTCTCATGAACTGCTGAGGGGAGCATAATTGTTACCATCACTTTGTAAACGTGGGATCAGGCACCAGGATGGCTTTTGGGGAGCTGTGAATATTATATTTCTTGATCTGGGTGCTGGATACACAAGGATGTCTATATGTAAAACTTCATCACACTGTAAACACCAGACTTGTGCACTGTAGTATGTTGTCCTATAGGAAAAAGAAAAGAAAAAGGTGCCAAATCTCATCTTTACCTTTCTCCTTAAAACAATCAGGTGTCAGAGTTGTGGTAGAAATGTCTGGTGCTGGCCATAGCCAACTCTTGCCTATTTTATCTGTGTATTGTTAGCTGAGGCCATGTGACTAGTTCTGACCCATAGGTTTTGAATAAAAATGGTAAACATAAATTCTAAGCTGAAGCTCTTTATGTCCAGTGCTGCACCCTCCAGTCCGTTCTCTGATTGCAGAATCCCAATGAAGTCTCAAGATCTACATGGCCTAGACGGTTGAGTCTCTGCATCAAGAATGTTGCCTGGCTATGTGGCAGACTCCAGGTGAGAGAGAATACAGATTTATTATGTTCAGCCAATGCTATTTCAGGCACGTTTGTTACCACAGAATAATCTGCCCACCTTGACTAATGTGAGGGTATTTTGGAGCCTAATAGAGAAACAATAGTCCTCCAGGTCTTGTAACCGAAAAATGTAGGTTCAGCTGCCTGCTGCAACAAAAGCCAAACTCTTGAGACAGGTGTGCAAAAGGAAAGAGTTTTAATCGAGTACTACACCTGGGAGAATGGTAAATTCCCATCTCAAAGACCATTCCTTCTTCCTGCTCAAGCCCATGGTTTTTATAAGAATAGGAAGGGGGGAGCTTTTTTTCTATCCATTTATTGTGCTAGCTTTGCTCAAATCCTGTCTATTCATCTTTCCAGCTTTTGGCATGCTTAGGTAAGAAACTCCCCCTGAGCTATCTTGGCCAATAGGGGAGATTTCTTGATGCTACTACTGACTGTCTACAGTAACAATTTCCCCCTTAAAAACTTTGTACCATTGTAATCTTACAAGGATAAATGGATGGAGGTCTCATCTTCTGTAGTTTTTTTTTCTGCTGTCACAGGATGTAGTCTTACCTATAGTCACATCCAGAGATTATTGCTATCTACTACAAAAAGAAAGGAGTCGAAAATTGAGAGAAGCCTTTATGCAATGGAGAAAAATTGCTGTCTTTTGGAAGGTGGCATAGGTGGTGTCTAGAGGATGGCACTGCTGAGCAAGTGAAGCTGATAGACTGCTTCATATTTCAAGAGGCAGTGTTGCAGATGGGCTTCTAAAGTAAGACCTACAGTGTAAACAAGCAATCAAGTATTTAGTGAGGGGTGTGCCTAGTAGTGTGGGGAGAATTGTAGTGGAATCAGAAAATGGAAAGACTAAAGGATCCCCATCATCTAATCCTGAGTAGGGCTTTGTGTAGCCCACAAAAGTGGGATAATTTTACCAAGGAAATCATTGTCTGGGAAATATAAACAAAGGTGCTATCAGTCCAAGCATGGGCATAAAGTATAGCAGTTTCAAAAAAATAATAATAAAATAAAAAGTAACATTGTCACTTAGCTTTGGGAGACACTGTTCCTTTCTAAAAGACAAATTTTAAATCTCTTTCAGGAATACAGGTCCATCTTTTCCTTGCAGTATCAACAGCAGCAGCAAACCCAAGTCCTCCTCTGGTGGCACCCATTTATCCATGTGTAGTGGATCTAAGGCTTGATTCCTATGAACTTTAAGGAGGAGTGTGTTGTCAGAAAGATGTCATAGGGACCATTGCTGGGCTAACTGCTGTTCAGACCTTGAGTCTTCTTCCAGGTCTTTAGTAAGAATCAGTCTCCCGGTGGGAATAGGTGTAAGGGCTTGTCAGATGGGTAGGTAGACTTGCAATAAGCAAATTTGTGCAGAGTTGTTGGTTTTTGCCCTAGACGTTGTAAATATTGTTTGATTTTTGATTCATGTTCTAAATCTAAAGTGGATGTTAACTAAAACAGAAACTTGGAAGGGTCTTCCAGGAATTATTTCAAAAGGGCTTAGTTAATTTAAGCCTGCTTTAGGGTGCTACTCTAATCTGAAGCAAGGCAATAGGGAATGTCTGATCCCATTCAAATACTTTCCGTAATATTTTTGCCAGAATCTTCTCTGTGGTATGGTTCTTTTTCTTACTATTTCCACAGATTTGGGTCTCCAAGATGCATGTAGTTCCACTGAATCTGTAGTGCCTGTCCTATTGTTACAGAATGGACCCATGGAGGAGGAGTCCAAATATGGGGTTGCTCTGTCACTGTGGATTCTCTGTCTGCTGCCAGGTGTTAGGAATTGTGGCTCTCAATGCCAGAGTTTGGTAAAAAAGGAAGGAACTATTTACTCCAAAGTTATACTGATTTAGAGTAGTGGCAAAATGTTGCTGTTAAATTCTCAAAGTCCTTTAAAACATCTGCAAACACACACAGTCCTTCCTTCCCCACTTTGCCCAGTCAGGCCAGTCAGGGGTACCATATGTCAGGAAAAAAAATAGAAGTCCATAGCTCAGCTAGCTCCCAGTTCCTCTCAGTAATCTGTGCTCTGCTGGTAGGCCTCCCGCAGTCCCTATACCATCAGATGTTTCACCACAATCTCCAACTCTTAATCCAAAACCACGTGGCACCTTCTCATGGCCTACCAGCCAGAGTCTTTTCACCCCTTTCCTTCTGCACTGTCTCTCTTGAATTCTTCTGAACTGCTAAAAGAGAGCCCTGTATGTCTGTTACATCTTGCTGTCCTGCTTCCTAAGCCATGTGGTTCCAACTCCCAAAACCACAGGGCTGGAACCCCCATGGCTGCTGCACCTGGGTTTAAATCTTGGGGGCAAGTCTTCCTCTGCAACCCCATTCCTGACTCCTCCCACAATTGGCTACACCTGCCAGCATTCCCTATTTTCAGCCTTTCTTGGCTGCTATAGTAAGTCCAGGCAGGTGTGGCCCAGTGGCGTGGAGCAAATATCTCTAAGCTCTCATGCAGGCGCTGTAAGGGGAGCTGCCTCCCAGTTATAGCATGGGTTAAAGTCACGCCCATCTCCCTAGCAAACTGTTTTTGCATATCAGGTATGAAACAGGCCAGCTGTTGATATGCAAAATAACTTTCAATGGCTCTGCTCCATGCGTCCCATCCCCCAGTTCAGGCTTGTGGGGATGGATGTTCCCTATACTTTTATATTTCCTGGACACCCCAAGTTCTGGACCCCATTTCAAATCCTTTGTTTGGGAGGTCCTGGTTGTACCGCATTACACTGTCTCCTGGGAGATTTCTGAAGTGAATGATGATCTATTATGGCTTGAGGAATGCTGTGAGGAAGCCCAACCTTAAGGATTATTTTTTTTTTTTTAAGTAAAAGTTTTACTACCTCAGTTGTCTTCTTAGTTTTGGTAGGTTGTGCCTCTGTCCATCCACATCTGTCTACAAAAACTAATAAAAATTTAGTTTCTCATGGTTTTAAGCACCTATGTAAAGTCTATACTTTATATCAACTTGCCAGTCTTCAAGTGGGCATATCCCTTTATATTGTACTCTCTTTCCCATAGGGGCATGCTCTGTTTTAGGATTGTTTTGGGCATGTATCTTATAGGCTTGTGTAGTCTTCTGAAAGAGAGCCCTCCAAATGTGGTCTAATGAGGTCCATTAAAGCACTCCTTCCATACTGGGCCTCTTTATGTAGGTGTTTGAGGATGAGATACACTAGAGCTTTAGGGAGTAAGATCATAACCATGAGTGTTGATCTTCCACGTGGAATTAGTGTCACTGTTAGAGAATCTCCATTCATGAGCCTGTTCCTCATTTTGTTATGTTTAGTGGGATTTATATTTTGACAAGTCTAGGTGGGGAATCAGAGCCCCAAGAAGTAGAGGCCCTCAGGTGGCTTGTCTTACTACTTTATTAGCATCTGTTTTCCTGGTTCATTTGGGACCAGTCCTTCAGGGGTCCTGGGCAGTGCATTATGGCAATTGGGTTTTATAGACCCACTGCCTCTAGTAATTGTAAAATCTCCTTTGCATGTTTTGAGAGATAGGCTATGGGTTGAGGGGTGTTTCCTAGGCTCTCAGTTAGTACCCCAAAGCCAATTCCTTGCCTTTCATAAATGTATAATTTGAAAGGTTCCTATAAATTGGGCAGTCCTAGTGCAGGGGCTGAGACTAATTTTTCTTTCAAGGTGTCAAATGCTGCCTGAGAGCCTCTCACCTATTCAGGGGGTTTAGAGTCTAGTAACTTCAAAGAATTATACAATGATTTTGCTATAAGTCTAATGTTTGGAATCCAAATTCAGCAAAGCCCTGTAATCCCTAAGAATCCATGAAATTGCCTCTGGGTCTCTGCAATTTTTATTGTAGTGACGCCAGCCATCAAGCTCTTGGTGCCTCGTTTCAGTTGAAATGCAAACCTCCTGTTTGCAGATCTGGGCCTTGTGAGGTGATACTTTATATCTTCTTTCCAAATGATTCAGGACTTCAATGGTGTTGAACCAACAGTCTTTGTAAGTACTGGTAGCTATTAATAAGTCATCTACATATTATAGAAGAATTCCTGATTTCAATTGAATATCCCTCAACTCTTGCTAATATTTCCCCAGATATGGTCAGGGAATTCTTAAATCCTGTGGAAACACAATCCAACAGTATTGGAATGTGGTTTTAATTTCCAGGTCCTGCCATTCCAAGGCAAATAATAGTTGAGGCTCTTCATCTGTTGGGATGCAGAAAAAAAGCCTCTTCTAAGTCTAGGACTGAAAAACATTCATCATTCCCAGGCAACATCATCAACAAAGTGCAAGGGTTGGGTACCATAGGATGAATGTCTTGGACAATGTCAATTATGGCCCATTTGTCCTGTATGATGGATTTTTGCATCAGAGTGAGGCTTTTTGCCTGGAAAATGGGGGTATTACAGGGACACTTTCATGGCCAAGTTAATTCTGATTTTTTAAATTTCTGCAATACTGGTTGAATTCCCTCTAAAGCTTTCCTTTTAATTGAATATTGTTTCTTCTATGTGATCCATACCCCTTCTTTTAGGTTGCTTTTTATGAGTTGGGTTTTAATCACCCTACCTGGAGTTCCATCAGCCCAAACAGCTCAGTTGACCCATTGGTAGATCTTGGGTGGGAAGAGTTCATCTCTGGGCCCTTCTAGGCAAGTCAGGAGCACCTGGAGCTGGAAAACTTCCTTCTTAGAGGCAAAGGTTATTTGTGCATGCAATTTACAAAGTAAATTTCAAACCAACAATAGAAGGAGGCAGTCTGGCCTCTAGAGAAAACTACACATAAATTTTTTGATTCCAGAGCTGGCATTCTGGGGGTTGAAAGAATGCCTATCTTTGTAATTGTCCAGTCACTCCAGTAATACTGCAGCTGCATTTTTTTCTAAAAATTTCTCATTCTTATTTTTTATTTTGAGTTTCAAGCAGTCCTCTCCCCAATTGTCCTCCTCTTCGCAATAAGTGCATTGAGTGACTCCTAGTGGGTTTTTCCCCCTTCTTTTCAGGTCCTGCCTCTCCTGGTTTCCTCACACTCTAAGAAAATAGTGACCTGATTTACTTTTCCTGTTTCCTCAGCATGGTAAACTATAAAAGCTATGTCCACCAGATGGGAGGAATTCATTTCCAATGCCCATCTAAACATTAGCACTTCCTTTTGGTAACTGGGGCACTTTGCCCAATAAAAGTCATGTTTACCATCTGGACATTTTCCGATGCCTGTGGGTCAGGATCAGTGTGCTTTTGACATGCCTGATAGAACCTTTCTAAAAATTCAGAGGGATCTTTGGGCTTCTGTTGAATGGCCTTTATCATATCCAGGCTCTTTTGTTTAGGCACCCTTTTCTTAAGCCTTTCCAATATACACATTTTATAATGTTCTAAGAAGGCTAGGTCCCCACTATTTGGTCCTAGTTGGTCTCTGTCAAGGGAATCACCCTGGCCAGGCTGGGAGTCCTGTTGGGATTCTCTTGATGGAGGCAATGAGCTTCTTTATTAGCCTTAGACACCTTCCATCTACTGTTATCGGAATGATAAGGAGAGCCTATGTACCTTCCCAGTTTGGATGGTGACTGGGAAAAATGGAGGTGATAAAATCAGCCATTTTCTGAAGAACCTCCCTATATGAGGGGTTAGAATTTTTCCAATTCTGTAAAGTTGAAGTGGAAAATGGTGCATGGTCTGAGTAGTACCCAGCAGGCTGGACTTCATGGTTTATTTTGCCTTTAGAGTATTACCTCAAAGGGAATTGTCCTGCTCTAGATAGGGATGCTCTCTGGCCAAATTGGGTGCCCTGTCAGGTCTTCAATTGGTAGACCATTCCTTCATTGTACAGGGGTGGATTTGTCACCCCTTCAGGCCCTGTGGCAGGGGTATGTAGCAGAGGAGGTGGTAGCAGGGGAAATCTTTCTGCTCCTAATCCTTGGTCCTATAGGTCCAGGGCATTAAAGAGACTCATTTCCTCATTTTCTCTTTCTTCCTGTGTCTTACTGTTGGGGGGGTGGCGGGCGGGGAGTGGGGTTGAAGTCAATTCCCTTCTCTGCATCATTAATTTGTCCCTTTTCTTTGCCAAGTCTTTATTGTGTAAAGACATAAATGCCAGGACATAAGTGATTTTGTCTCATTTCCCTGACAGTGGCAAAACAATTCCAACTGTATGATGGTGTAGTAATTTAGGGAACAATTTAAGATCATATTCCCCTATAGTCTAAAGTATACATAGGTCAAGTGCTATTACAATAGAAAACCAATTCCTTCTTAGTCAGTAGATCATAGCTGTACCTGAATCAATTTGCCAAAATTTGACCCAGTGGGCTCCCTTCAGGAGTCAAAACAGAATAACCCCTGCTGGCATGAAAGTACAAACCCAAAACCATAACCATAGAAAGACCTCAGACAAAGTGGAACATCTGAACAAAACTTGGATCCATAATCCAAACTTGGACTCATAAGCAAGTCATAGTAGCTTATCTCCTATCAACTGACAGTGTAAGTGGTCCTGAGTGGACCCAATGGCACAAAGCCAAAGTGGCAGGAATAGCTTAGTGGAGCTTACCAACCAGTACCACAAATGGTCCTAACCAGACTCAAGTGGCACAAAGCTCAAGTGGCACAAACCCCAAGTGACACACAGTCCAAGCAGCAAGGAAAGCCTAGGATAGCCTACCAACTGGTACTATAAATGGTCCTAACCATACCCAACTGGCACAAAGCCCAAGTGGCCCAAAGCCTAAGTGGCAGAGATATCCTGCCAACCGATTCTATAAATGCTTTGAATTGACCCACGTGGCAAAAAGCCCAAATGGCACAAAGTCCAAGTAGCATGAAGCCCAAGTTGGTTAGACAGAAGACCCCTAGTATGTACACTGGTTTGACTTACCCTGTCTTAGAGTCCATCAGCTCCCCAGAAACCCATTTCCTTCTACTAGCCAAGTGCTTAAGGCAGCTGGACACTTTGAGAAGGAGTATAGGAAAATTCCCTAAGGAAAGCTCTTGGTAGCTGCTACAAAATACCTACAGTTCCCCACCCAAGGTCAGCCTGCCATAGGCAACAGGGACCCCAGCCCAGGTACTCCAGAGCTTACCAAGGTCCAAGCTGTCCCAGTGGAGTCACCAAAAACTATAACAAAAAAAAGGTGCAGGTCTGACTGCCTGCTGCAACAAAAGCCAAACTCATGAGACAGGTGTTGGTGTAAAAGTAAAGAGGTTTATTGAGGTGCCTCACCTGGGACAGTTGTGGACTCTCATCTCAAAACCATTTCCCCTTCCTGCTCAAGCCTATGGCTCTTATAGGGATAGGGAGGAGAGGGCTTTTTTTCTTCTATCCAGTTATCTTGCTAGTTTTTGGCATGATCAGGTCCTATCCACTCATCTTTCTAGCTTTCAGTGCACTCAGTGTAAAAACCTCCCCCTGTACCATCTTAGCCAATGGAGGAGACTCCCTGGCAATCTGTCTATGGTGACAGTGTCCCTAAGCTTATTCTTGATCTTGACCAGGTATTATATCTAGCATCAGACCACCAACAGCCCTATGTCTATATTCAGTGGAATCCCTTATGGTGGTCCCTGGGGTGACATTACAGCTCAGGTGAAGCACTGGTCTCCAACTCTCAAAGAGCAAGCTTCCTCAGCATGCCATCCCCTCTCTGTATGTCCTGAATTACCAACATTTTGAGTAGGTATTTGATGACTGCCAATGGCAGAGAGCCTCAATTGATCATTAGTCAGGACAACCAAATCTTTTCCTAGGGCTACTTCCTATTCTACTTTGAACTTTTGTTTTGCAAAAGAATCTGACCAGCATGTTGGGTTACCAGGAAACAGGAAGTGGTAAAATGGGTCAATAATTTTGAATTTAGACCCATGTTGAAATGTTAATAGGACACAGTGTGGTGGTGGGAGGCAGTGGAGATGAAAAGCTTGGGGACAGAAGCCAGACAGTCCAAGCTCAAACCTCAATCACTTGTTGGCTAATGAGACATTTCCAACTTAATTAGCTCCTCAGTGCTTTAGTTTTTTCATTTGTACAATGGGCATATTGATGGTACCAAATTAGAGGATTAAGAGTATTAAATAAGTTATTATGTATAAAATGCATAAATTTTAAACAATAAGCTATGGAAAGACTCAAAGCATGTCCCCAAGTCTCATTTGAAGTTTCCAAATGGAGCAGGCTGTTTCTTCTAATTTTCTAGAAAAGTGAGCATGGTGACAGAGCCTCAACACCTGCATCCCTCAGAGGTAAGACAAGTCCATCTCATGAACCATACTGCCTGGTAGCATTCACTTCAAGAGTCAGAACTAGTTGGTCAACATAATCAAGATATAGTTAAAGATCAGAAAACTCTCAAATTCAACAAGCAAGCAAACACCTTACATTTTTGATAATCATGGAAGAATTTGAAACAGAGGTTTGTAGTGTGAGTCAGTAATGGAGGCATAAAAAAGCAACACAAGCATGCTCCTAAACAAAAATTTAAAAGAGAAAGAGGAAAGATGGCAGCCTAGTAGAAGGGAGCAGATTCCACTTCCTCCTACGCATGGGAGAAAAACCTAGCCGATATATGGAGGAACAGAGCAAACAGTCAACAGTACCACAGCATAGATGAAAATAGGAGATCAAAAATTGTAGCGGACATTGAAAAACCAGATGGTAAGGAGAGTTTTTCAGGACAATAGGGGCCCAGGTATCAGGGCAGAGACCAGGGTGGCTGAAGCCCCGGGCCCAGCGCTCACCAGGCCTGCCACAGAGCTCTAGGGAGAGAACCTGGTCAACTGCTCCCTCCCTAGCCAAACAAGCTTTGAGCAGCACTAGGAGAAATCTGGTTGCTTGAAGTCACAAGGAGGGGAGTTAAAGTCTGGGTGACAGAAATGCAGGGGCTATGAGCACCCACACATAGCCCTGGGAGGAGTGCACACTGGAGTCCCTGTGACCAGAGGTACCCGTGCGATCAGAGGAGGGAGCTTTGTGGAAGACCTGGAGCTCATACCAGTGAACCTATGGTGCTCACAACACAGGAAACTCGCGGATCCCACACCCATAAACTGGGGGCAGAGCGCACGCACCCCATAGGAAACCCAGAGCCCACACCCATAAACCCAGGTAGTGCTCCATCCATAGGAGATCCCCACTCACACCCATAAACTCAGGAAAGTGCAAGATCTGCAGGAGGCTCAGAAACCACGACCAAGGCCCTGCTCAGAAAGGCACAGGGCTAGCTCTGGGGAGGATGCAGGGCTAGCACTGAGTAGAGTAGCCTAAAGCTGACTAAGTGCTGACCAGGGAGAAAAGCATCACCCCTCAGCTGCTTGCAGCCAGCAAGACCAGAAAAACCGGTTTGACCAGTTTGAAACCAGCAAGAGTTGTTTTTTTTTTGTTTGTTTTTGTTTTTCTTTTAATTATATTTTTATTATTATTTTATATTATTATTATTTTTTATCCCTCAATTCCTTTTGCTTCTTTCCTTCTTTCTTGTTTTATTCCTTCTTTCTTTCTTTCCAATTTTATCTCTTCTTCCTTCCTTTTCTTTGTTTTTTCATTTTTCATTTTTTTCTTTCCTCTTTTTAAACACCCACTAGTGAGACAAAAAAAAAAAACAAACCTGGAACTGTGAAAAAACCAAAGTTGGACCCAAAGAGGGGGCATCCCAACAGCTGAGACAGTGGAAGCTGTGAACACCAGGAAACCTGAAGGAGACTGCACCATGGAACCTCAAAGGAATTCTACCACAGAAGTTCACACCATAAACCCAGGGAGCCAGAACAGATCAATTTAAGAAGCTGAGGCTAACAAGAAGAATCTCACAAACAATGGGAAGACAAAGAAACAATCCCCAAGTTAAAGGAAAGGAGGAAGCACCAGAAATAATGCTAAATGAAACAGAGGCAACTCAATTATCAGATATTGAGTACAAAGCAATGACTATCAGGAATCTCCATGAGCTCACCATGAGCTACCAGAAACTATAGGGAAGTTACAATGAACTCACTGCAAACTAGATCAAAATGAAAAAGGAAATAGAAACTATCAACAAGGGCCAAGAGGAAATAAAGAATACAAGTTCTGAACTGAAGAACACAGCAGAAGGAAGCAAAAGCAGAATCGATGAGACAGAAGATCACATCAGCGAGTTAGAGGACAAAGTAGAAAAAAACACCCAGAAAGAGCAAGAAAAGGAAAAGAGGCTCAGAAAGAATGAAGAGGAATTAAGGGAAATGCAAGACAATATGAAATGTAATAATATCTATATAATAGGTATACCAGAAGGAGAAGAAGAAGAGCAAGGGATAGAAAACCTCTTTGAAAAAGTAATGATGCAAAAATTCCCTAATTTGATGAGAGAAAAAGTCACACAAATCCAGGAAGCACAGAGAGTCCCAATCAAGAGGAACCCAAAGAGACCCACTTCAAGACACATCATAATTAAAATGGCAAAATTCCAAGACAAAGACAGAATTTTAAAGGAAGCAAGGGAGAAAAGGAAGTAATATACAAGGGAGCCCCAATTAGGTTAGCAGCTGACTTCTCAATGGAAACGCTCCAAGCCAGAAGAGAATGGCAAGAAACATTCCAAGTATTGAGAACCAAAGGCCTGAAACCAAGACTACTTTACCTAGTAAGGCTTTCAATCAAGATAGAAGGACAAATAAGGAGCTTCCCAGACAAAAGAAGTCTAAAAGAATACACCTCTACCAAACCAGCACTACAACACATGCTAAAGGGACTGCTTTAAGGAAAGGAAGGAAGGAAGAGAGAGAGAGAGAGAGAGAGAGAGAGAGAGAGAGAGAGAGAGAGAGAGAGAGAGAGAGAGAAACACAAGTATGAAAGTGGCAAAGAATAAGTACCTAACAATAATAACCTTAAACATAAATGGATTAAATGCTCCAATCAAAAGGCATAGAATAGCTGAATGGATAAGAAAGCATGACGCACACATATGCTGCCTACAAGAGACACACCTCAGGAAAAAGGACCTACACAGACTCAAAGTGAAGGGCTGGAAACAAATTTTCCAAGCAAATGGACAGGGAAAAAAGCTGGGGTAGCAATACTCATATCAGACAAAATAGACTTCAAAAGAAGGGCCATAAAGAGAGACCCAGAGGGTCACTTCATAATAACCAAGGGAAGAATCCACCAAGAAGACATAAACAACATAAATATATATGCACCCAACATAGGAGCACCTAAATACAAAAGAAAATCTTAGAGGACTTCAAGAAAGATATTGACAGTAACACAATTATAGTAGGGGATTTTAACACCCCACTGTCAAAATGGACAGATCTTCCAAACAAAATATCAAAAAACACATTGTGGCATTGAACAACACTCTAGATGAAATGGACTTAACAGATATATATAGAGCCCTTCATCCCAAAGGAACTAAATGCACATTGTTTTCAAATGCACATGGAACTTTTTCAATGACAGACCCCATGATAGGACACAAAACAAGCCTCAACAAATTCAAGAAAATTGAAATCATACCAAGCATTTTCTCTGACCACAAGGGACTGAAACTAGAAACCAACCCCAAGGGGAAAAACTCAAAGTCCTCAAAATCATGGAGATTGAATAGCATGCTATTAAACAATGAGTGGGTCAAGAATGAAATTAGGGAAGAAATCAAAAAGTTTCTGGAAACAAATGAAAATGAACTCACAACAAGCCAAAACTTATGGGATACAGCAAAGGCAGTCCTGAGAAGGAAGTTCATAGCGGTACAGGCCTACCTAAAAAAGATAGAAACATTTCAAACAAACAGCCTAACCCTACAACTACAAGAACTCGAGGAACAACAACAAAGACAGCCAAGAGCAGGTAGAAGGAAGGAAATAACCAGAATCAGAGCAGAATTAAATGACATAGTGTTTAAAAACACAATTCTAAGGATCAATGAATCCAGGAGCTGGTTCTTTGAAAAGATGAACAAAATCCACAAGCCTTTTAGCAGGCTCATCAAGAAAAAAAGAGAGAGGACCCAAATAAACACAATCAGAAATGAGAGAGGAGAGATTACAACTGACACCACAGAAATACAAAAGATTGTAAGAAATTACTATGAAGAACTGTATGCCAAGAAATTTGAAAACCTAGGTGAAATGGACAAATTTCTAGAAAAATATAATCTTTCAAAAGTCAATGAGGAAGAAGCAGAAAGCCTGAACAGACCAATAACAGCAGATGAAATTGAAGCAGTAATCAAAAAACTCCAACACACAAAAGTCCTGGAGCAGAAGGGTTCACAGGAGAATTCTACAAAGCATTCAAGGAAGAGCTAACCCCTATCCTTCACAGACTATTCCAAAAAATCCAAAATGATGGAAGACTCCCAAACTCCTTTTATGAAGCTAGCATCATCCTAATCCTAAAACCAGATAAAGACACAACAAAGAAAGAAAACTTCAGGCCAATATTGCTGATGAACATAGATGCTGAAATCCTCAAGAAAATATTGGCAAACCGTATCCAACAATATGTTACAAAGATCATACACCATGACCAAGTGGGATTCATCCCAGGGATGCAAGGATGGTTCAATTTCACTAATCAGTAAATGTAATACGTCACATAAACAAAAGCTAACAAAAATCATATGATCATATCAATAGCCGCAGAAAAAACATTTGATAAGTTACAGTGCCAATTTATTGTAAAAACACTCAGCAAAGTGGGACTAGAGGGAGCATTCCTCAACGTAATAAAGGCAAATATGAGAGGCCTACAGCCAACATCATACTCAACAGGCAAAAAATGAAATCTTTTCCACTAAGATCAGGAACAAGACAAGGTTGTCCACTTTAACCACTTCTATTCAATATAGTATTGAAAGTGTTGGCCACAGCGATTAGACTAGGAAAGGAAACAAAAGGCATCCAAATCAGAAAGGAGGAAACAAAACTGTCATTGTTTGCAGGTGACATGATAGTGTACATAGAAAGTCCTATAGACTCAGCCAAAAAACTGCTAGACCTAATAAATGAGTTGGGCCAAACAGCTGGATACAAAGTCAATATCCAGAAATCAAAGGCATTTTTGTATACCAACAATAAAACAGCAGAAGCAGAAATCAAGAAAAAAAATCTCATTTGTTATAGCAAAAAGAAAAATAAAATATCTAGAAATAAACCTAACCAAGGAGGTAAAACACCCGTATGCAGAAAACTACATAACACTGAACAAAGAAATCAAGGAAGACACAAACAAATGGAAATATATACCATATTCATGGATTGGAAGAATTAACATCATCAAAATGTCCATACTACCCAAAGCAATTTACAAATCCACTGCAATACCTATTAAAGTACCAATGGCGTATTTCACAGACATAGAACAAACACTTCAAAAATTTATATGGAACCATAAAGGCCCCAAATAGCTGCAGCAATTTTGAGAAAGAAGAGCAAAGTAGGAGGGATCACAATACCTGATACCAAATGGTATTACAAGGCCACCACAATCAAAACAGCCTGGTACTGGTATAAAAACAGACACTTGGACCAGTGGAACAGAACAGAGAGCCCACAAATAAACGCAAGTCTGTATGTTCAATTAATATTCGACAAAGGGGGCAGCACCATAAAATTGAGTAAAAATAACCTCTTCAACAAGTGGTGCTGGGAGAACTAGACAGCTACATGCAAAAAAAATGAAAGTCGAACACCAAGTTACACCATACGCAAAAATAAATTCAAGGTGGATAAAAGATTTAAATATAATCTGTGACATCATTAAAGTCCTAGAGGAGAAAACAGGCAGGAAAATCTCAGATATTTCATGCAGCAACATTTTTACTGATATGTCCCCTAAAGCAAGGGACATAAAGAAAAGAATAAACAAACGGGATCTCATCAAAATAAAAAGCTTCTGCACAGCTAAAGAAAACAGTATTAAAATAAAAAGAGAACCAACTGTATGGGAAAAAAATATTTGCCAATGATACCTCAGACAAGGGTTTAACTCCAAAATATATAAGGAATTTACATGACTCCACTCTAAGAAGACAATCAACACAATTCAAAAATATGCAAGGGACTTGAACAGACACTTCTCCAAGGAGGACCTACAGAGGATCCAGAGACACATGAAAAGACGCTCAGTATAGCTAGCTATCAGAGAGATGCAAATTAAAACACAATGAGCTACCACTTCACACCAGTCAGAATGGCCATCATAAACAAAGCAAAAAACAACAAGTGTTGGAGAGGTTGTGGAGAAAAGCGGACCCTAGTGCACTGTTGGTGGGATTGCAGACTGGTACAACCACTATGGAAAGCAGTATGGAATTTTCTAAGAAAACTAAAAATGGACCTACCTTTTGACCCAGTAATCCCACTGCTAGGATTATATCCTAAGAACCATGAAACACCAGTCCAAAGAACCTATGCACCCCAATGTTCATAGCAGCAGAATTTACAATAACTAAGTGTTGGAAGCAACCTAGGTGCCCATCAGTAAATGAATGGATCAAGAAACTATGGTACATTTACACAATGGAATTCTATGCAGCAGAAAGAAAGAAGGAGTTCCCACCCTTTGCAACAGAATGGATGGAACTGGAGAGCATCATGCTAAGTGAAGTAAGCCAGGAGGTGAAAGACAAATACCATATGATCTCACCTTTAACAGGAACATAATCAATAAACAAACAAACAAGCAAAAGATAACTAAAGACACTGAAATTGAGAACAGACTGACAGTGACCAGAGGGGAGACAGGAGGGAATTTCAGGGGAAAATGGGAAGAGTTTACAGGAACAAGTATAATGGACACATGGACAAAAACTAGGGGTGGGGTGGAAATGGGAGGAAGGTGGGGATGGCTGTGGCAGTAGGCTGGGATGGAAGTAAAGGACAGAAAACTGTACGAGAACAACAATTAAAATATAATTAAAAAATAAAAAATAAAATAAAATCATATACAAAATAATTTAATAGCAAAAAATGGGAAGGAAACTAAAAGTTCAATGTAAAACTAGCCAGCTTCAAAGGCAAGATGGATGCCCTCGGAGTTGAGATTATTAGGAAAGAGACTAGAGATAAGTTTTCAGAATTAGTGTTCAGTAACAAATTATCCTTATTGCAAAACCCATCTCAATTTTTACTACTCATCAGCAAGGCCTCTTCTTGGCTCCTGACAACCTGGTCTCCTAAACTTCTCCTGCCAGGCCTCCTTTATGCCAGCTACCTCTCTTACTTATTGGGCATCAAAATCTCATATCCTGTTTGGTCTGTTTCTCTGAATAAAACTGGAGTTTTAACACTGATATTTAATATTATACTAGAAGTTGTAGCCAGATAAATTATGCAATAAAAAGAAATATAATTTATCCATGTTGAAAAGGAAGAGGTCAGACTCTTTCTACTTATAGGTGGCATGATACTACATATGGAAAATCCCAAAGAATACACACACACACACTACTAGAACAAATAAATTAATACAGTAGAACATGCAGAATTCAGTTGTGTTTTAATATACCAGCAGTGAACTACCTGAAAAGAAAATTTAATGTATCATTCAAAAGAATAGAAATTTTAAAAGCAAATTTAAGCAAGAAGATAAGAACAAATTTATTGAAAAATAATTGAAAGATCTGAATAGACACAGCACCAAAGAAGGTATGCAGGTGTCAAATGAGCATATGAAAGAATGCTCAACATTATATGTCATTAGGGATGGTAAATTTAAAGAACAATGAGATACCACTAACATTCATAACAATGACCAAATTCTAGATCATTAACAACACAAAATGTTGCTGAGGGTGTGAAAAACAAGAGCTCTCACTTACTGCTAGTGAAAGTGTAAAATGGTACAAGAGTCCTGAAACCAAAGATTCAACTAATTTGCATAGCTATAAAAGATTCAAAATTTGCCAAGTCATAAATAAACCTTGTTATATGTCATGAAATAAGCTTTCTTTCTCTCCTTACCACCCCTCACCTGTTGGAAACCATCCTGCCTGGTTTCAGGAGCTGTAACCCTGCCAACTGGCAAAAAGTCCCCATGGCTAGGAGACCTTGAGACCATAAGCCACTAAGGAGACAAAACTTATCCTCCTGTCAGGGGTATAGCCTCTGCCCCCTTTACTTTACCCTGCTTGGCCCCTGTAGGATGGCTGGATAGTCAATGATGGGTAAGATTCCTCAAAGAAGGAAAAAACTAAGATAGGCACAGTTGTGAAGGGGCCATCAGAGAAGGGCTTAGGGGTTTATGGAAGAAGGCCCTCACTCCTCGGTTTTGTCATAGCCGAAGTCCTCATTCTATCTATAAAAAGTCTCCTAATCTCTTGGCTGCCTTGTTTCCCCCACCTGATTCAGGTCTGTTACAATGCTGAAGAGGGGTGCAGCCCTGTGCTAGAACCAGAGGTTCCCAGTGGCTGTGGGGGCCAATCAGGCCTAAGAAAGAATGCATTAAATCCTGTGAAACCTGTTTTGCTAAGAATATCTTCAATTTAAATGTTAAGGGTCCAAACATAAAATTGATGCAGAATCTGTCCTGCAGGGTCTGTATGTTGTGGATGCAGCAAACGAATTTACACAGACTACAGAAGTCCTGTGGAGAAAAAGGGATGGCATGGCCACTCTCTAAGAGAGAGAGAGGATGCCTTGGCCACTCGCTCAAGGGGAGAGCACCTCAATCCTTGCCTTGACAAGCTTTTATTGGCTTTCTAATAGTATACATCAGAGAAGGTTCTCATTTATTATGCTCAGGTTTGCTTTAGGTACATTTTACAGATAACAAACAAAAGAATGTTATTGATTACTTCCTACAGATTAACAAGCAAAAAATGTTGCAAGTGCAAGGGAACAATAAGAGTAATTGGTATGGTTACACTCCATACTTGGGAGAATTAGCACAGACTTCAGGAAGTTACTTTAAAGATATGCAGTAAGCATTTGCTGCTTCAACTCAGGGTGAAGGAGTTTTAGCAAGAGCACACCTCAAAATAGCCTAGGTATAATGCAGGCCTGGTTTCCCATGGGAAAGCCGATCCGTGGGTTTAGCGTCCTGTGTGCCAACATGAGCCTATGGGCTTTCCAATAGGGCTGGGCTACATTTGCCAATGTGAGGTGGATCGGTTCCCTATACAAAATGAGTTTGTTTCCCAAGGTTTTACAGCTGATAGGCATCACCCTGTCTACCAGACCCTGACTCAGAAGGACCTTGGTGATCCCAGAAATGTTACCTGTAGACCATACCTCCTTTCTTTGATATACATTCCTATACAAGCTAAACTCAATAAAAGTCCATTGAGAGAGAGGCTCAAGACCTTTCTCCTCTGAGAGAGAGGTCAGCCTTTTCTCTCCAAGCAGATCATGTCTTGGTAGACTCATTCTCATCCACGGCAGCCAGGAGTGCTCTGCTGGACGAAGCTCCCCCACCGCTCACCCACAAAGGAACTCTAGGCAAAATTCTGAGTAGCTCTTTCAGGCTTGTCCTCAGGAAGCCAGAGAATATGCAGTAGAGAATTACTGCTTGACTCATGGGTAGCAACCAGTAAATTTGTCAAATAAATATTTTCCCACTTTTTGGACAAGTATCTTGGGAAAGGTCCCAGCTTTGCATGGAAGAACACCAGTATGAGGAAAATATAGTTGAATGTTTACCTAATCACAATGATGTGGAACCTTTTCTATGAATCAATACAAAGACAAAATCAATATAGAGTTCAAATATTTGAGTACTTAAAATTAATAATATTTATATGTCCTAAAGTGCAATAAATTAAATTTAAAGCAATCTACCCAAATATGTATACCATGTTAGCAACATAATAAGAAAAAGACATTAATCTTTGTACATGTACAATATAAGCTAATAAATAAAAGACAAAACACTAATACAGAAATGATCAAAGGCCATTCACAAAAGATATAATGATCAACAAATGCTGGTGGTAAAGGTGAATAAAAACTACATGACAGAATTTTTCACTTAAACAAACAAAGAATTTTATTTTAATTATTTTTTATTTGTCAATTATAAGTTGACATTCAATATTATTTTACAATGGTTATACATTTATATAACTTACAGGATGATCCCCGATAAGTCTAGTACCAACCTGACACCATTCATAGTTATTACAATATTATTTACTATATTCCCTATGCTGTACTTCACATCCGCAACTATTTTGTAATCTTCACTGTATTCACACTTCCTACAAAGCTCTCCCATCTGGCAACCATCAGTTTTTCTGTTATCTATGAGTCTTTTTCTGTTTTGTTTGTTCATTTATTTTGTTCTGTACATTCCACATATAACTGAAATCATATGATATTTGTCTTTGATTTATTTCACTTAGCATAATACCCTCCTAGTCCATCCATTTTGTCCCAAATCTTTTTGTGGTCAAGTAATATTCCATTGTGTATATATGTACCACATCTTATTTATCCAATTGTCCATTGATGGGCACTTAGGTTGCTTCCAAATGTTGGCTATTGTAAATAAAACTGTAATAAAGATAGGGTTGTGTTTGAGGTCTATCCAGAAGGTATTCAGCCATGTAATATGAAAAATAGACACTGAAGAAGATACAAGAGATAAGAACCATTGTAGATAGAATGATGATACCTCAGTCTCCTTCACAGTAGACACCTTGGGACCTCACACAGTTCTCCCAATTGCCATCAGCTGCTGCATCATATTTTTCTGAATCTCATGACGGTCTGAAATCTCTGTCCTTTAAAAAGTGATCTTAATTTTGGGGAAAGCCAGAAGTTTCAGGGCATTGAATCTGAGCTATAGGGGGCTGAGTCACCTGGGTGACTTGATCTTTTGCCAAAAAACTCTGCAGGAGATATGATGCATTAGTGGGTGCATTGTTGTGATGAAGCTGCCAATCACCATTTTCCCATAGCTGCAGCTTTCTGAATCATATGAATAGTTTCCATGGAAGAATGTTCAAGCTTAACACATAATTTGCTGCAGATTCATTGTTCTACTCAGTCAGTCATTTTGAATGCGAGGGCCACACATTACACATGCTCACTCAATGGTGTTTACTGCCCCTGCTGACTAGTACGGTGAAGTTATCATTGTTCACACATGCTCATTCTAGTCCACTCTCCTCGGCAGCCAGGTTACATGGATGTCACACAAACCATTCTCATTATGTTAAATGTTGGTGGACTTTTTCTAGACAGACCTTGTACATCATTTTGAATTAGAGTTTTGGATTTCTTCGGATAGATAACCAGAAGTGGAATTGCTGGGTAATAAGGTAGTTATTTTTTTAATATTTTGAGAAACCTCCATAATGTTCACCATAGTCACTGTACTAATTTGCAATCCCACCAGCAATGTACAGGATTCCTATTTCCTCCATGTCCTCTGCCAACACTTGTTGATTTATTGGTGACAGCCATTCTGACAGGTGTGAAATGGAATCTCATAGTAGTTTTAATTTGCATTTCTCTGATGATCAGTGACATTGAGCACCTCTTTATTTGGCCATTTGTATGTCCTCTTTGAAGAAATGTCTATTCAAGTCCTCTGCCCATTTTTTTAACTGGATTGCTTGGAGATTTTTGGTGTTGAACTGAGTTCTCTATAAATTTTGTTCTAAAATTTATAGATTGAGTTCTAAATATTTAGTTCTCTATTAACCCCTCATCAAATGTATCATTGACAAATATCTTCTTCCAATTGGTAGATTATTTTTGTTTTGTTGTGCAAAACCTTTTTAGTTGGATACAGTCCCATTTATTTATTTCTCTTTTGTTTTCTTTGCTTGAAGAGATATGACAGAAAGAATATGTTGCTAAGAAAAACGTCAGAGAGTTAACTGTCTGTGTTTTCTTCTAGGAGTTTATGGGTTTGAGTCTCACATTTAAGACATTAATCTATTTTGATTTTTTTCTTATCTATGGTGTAAGAAAATGATCTAGTTTTATATTTTGTGTGTATCTTTCCAGTTTTCTCAGCACCACTTATTGAAGAGGCTCTCTTTACTCAATTGTATATTCCTTCCTCCTTTGTCATATATTCATTCACTATACAGGTGTGTCTCTATTCTGTTCCACTGATCTATGTGTCTGTTTTTATGCCAGTACAATATCATTTTGATTACTATAGCTATGTAGTACAGGTAGCAAGATACCTCCAACTTTGTTCTTCTTTCTTAATATTGCTGAGACTATTAGGAATCTTTTGTGGTTCCATATAGATTTTTAGAGTTCTTTATTTTAAATCTAATGTATGTTTTAAATTACTTTATTGCTGTTCAATTACAGTTGCCTGCATTTTCTCCCTATTACTCGCCCCCACCTCAGCCAAACCCAACTCTATCCCTTGCTTCCACCTTCCCCCTTTATTTTGTCCATGTGTCCTTTATAGTAGTTCCTGAAAACCCTTCTCCCCACTGTCCCCTCCCCCTTCCCCTCTGGCTATTATTAGATTGTTCTTAATATCAATGTGTCTGGTTATATTTTGTTTGCTTGTTTGTTTTGTTGATTATGTTCCAGTTAAAGGTGAGATCATATATGGTAATGTCCCTTACCACCTGGCTTATTTCATTTAGCATAATGCTCTCCAGTTCCATTCATGCTGCTCCAAAGGTTAGGAGCTCCTTCATTCTCTCTGCTGGGCAGAATTCCATTGTGGAAATGCACCACAGTTTTTTGATCCACTCATTTGCTGATGGGCACTTAGGTTGCTTCCAGCACTTGGCTATTGTAAATTGTGCTGCTATGAACATTGGGGTGCATAGGTTCTTTTAGATTGGTGTTTTAGGACTCTAGGGTATTAATCCCAGCAGTGGAATAGCTGGGTCAAAAGGCAAATCCATTTTCTGAGGAAATTCCATACTGTTTTCCACAGTGGCTGCACCAGTCTGCATTCCCACCAACAGTGAACTAGGGTTCCCTTTTCTTTGCATCCTTTCCAACACTTGTTTGCTCATTTATTTATAATGGCCATTGTGACTAGTGTGGTGTGGTATCTCATTGTGATTTTAATATGCATCTCTCTGATGGCTAGTGATGCTGAGCATCTTTTCATATGTCTCTGGGCCCTCTGTATGTTCTCCTTGCAGAAGTGTCTGTTCAGTCTTTTGCCCATTTTTTTAATTGTTTTTTTTTTTTCTTCCTGGAGTGGAGTTGTGTGAGTTCTTTATTTATTTTGGAGATCAAACCCTTGTCCAATGTATCATTGTCAAATATGTTTTCTCATATAGTTGGTTCTCTTTTCAATTCAATGCTGTTTTCTTTAGCCATAAAAAGCTCTTTAATTTGATGAGGTCCCATTTGTTTATTCTTTCCTTTATGTCCCTTGCTTAAGGGGACATATCAGTGAAGATGTTGCTGAGTGGAATGTCTGAGATTTTCCTGCCGATGTTTTCCTCAAGGACTTTTATGGTATCATGACTTATATTTAAGACTTTTATCCACCTTGAATTTATTTTTGTGTATGGTGTAAGTTGGTGATCGAGTTTCATTTTTTTGCATGTAGCTGTCCAGAGCTCCCAACAGCATTTGTTGAAGAGGCTATTTTCACTCCGTTTTTTGCTTCTTCCCTCTTTGTCCAATATTAATTGAACATGTTAATTGAACAAATATTAATTAAACTTGGGTTTATTTCTGGGCTCTCTGTTCTGTTCCAATGGTCTATGTGTCTGTTCTCATGCCAATACTAGGCTATTTTGATTACAGTACCTTGTAATCAATTTGAATCAGGTATTATGATCCCTTCTGCTTTCTTCTTTCTCAAAATTGCAGCAGCTATTTGGGGTCATTTATGATTCCGTATAAACTTCTGAAATGTTTGTCTATACCTGTGAAATATGTCACTGGTACTTTAATAGGGATTGCATTGAATCTATAAATTGCTTTTGGTAGTATGACCATTTGATGATGTTAATTCTTCCAATCCATGAGCATGGTACATGCTTTCATTTGTTTGTATCTTCCTTAATTTTTCTTCAGTGTTGTATAGTTTTCTGAGTACAGGTCCTTTACCTCCTTGGTTAGGTTTATTCTTTATTTTTGGTTTAGATACTTTATTTTTCTTGTGGCTATATCAAATGGGATTTTTTTCCTGATTTCTGTTTCTGATATTTCATTGGTGGTGTCCAAAAATGCCTTTTATTTCTGAGTATTGACTTTGTATCCTGCTGTTTGGCCAAATTCATTTATTAGGTTGAGTAATTTTTGGTAGAGTCTATAGGATTTTCTATGTACACTATCATGTCATCTGTAAACACGACAATTTTCCTTCCTCCTTTCCATTTTGGAGGCCTTTTATTTATTTTTCTTGTCTGATTGCTGTGGCTAGGACTTCCAGTACTATGTTGAATAGGAGTGTTGAAAGCAGGCATCCTTGTCTTGTTCCTGATCTTAGTGGGAAAGTTTTTAGTTTTTATCCATTGAGTATGATATTGACTCCACATATCTCATATATGGCTTTTATTACATTGAGGAATGCTCCCTTTATTCCCACTTTGCTGAGTGTTTTTGTCATAAATGGGTGCTGCAACTTATCAAATGTTTTTTCCATATCTATTGATATGATCATCTGATTTTTGTCTTTGCTTTTGCTTATGTGATGTATTTACCTTTATTTGTTTGTGAATGTTGTATCATCCTTGCATCCCTGGGAAGAATCCCACTTGATCATGGTGTATGATCTTTTTAATGTATTGCTGGATGTGGTTTGCCAATATTTGTTGAGGATTTTAGCATCTGTGTTCATCAGTGACATTGGCCTGAAGTTTAATTTATTTGCTATGTGTTTATCTGTTTTGGGGATTAGGATGATGCTGGCTCCATAAAAAGAGTTTGAGAGTCTTCCATCTTCTTGAATTTTTAAGAATAATCTGTGGAGGATTGGGGTTAGCTCTTCCTTAAATGCTTTGTAAAATTCTCCTGTGAAACCATCTGGTCCAGGGCTTTTGTGTGTTGGAGTTTTTTTGATTACTGCCTCATTTTCATCTGCTGTTATTGGTCTGTTCAGGCTTTCTGCATCTTCTTCATTGACTTTTGAAAGATTATATTTTTCTAGAAATTTGTCCATTTCACCTAGGTTTTCAAATTTCTTGGCATACAGTTCTTCATAGTAATTTCTTACAATCTTTTGTATTTCTGTGGTGTCAGCTGTAATCTCTCCTCTCTCATTTCTGATTGTGTTTATTTGGGTCCTCTCTCTTTTGTTCTTGATGAGTCTGCTTATAGGCTTGTGGATTTTGTTTATCTTTTCAAAGAACCAGCTCCTGGATTCATTGATCCTTAGAATTGTGTTTTTAGACACTATGTCATTTAATTCTGCTCTGATCTTGGTTATTTCCTTCCTTCTACTTGCTCTTGGCTGTCTTTGTTGTTCCTTGAGTTCTTGTAGGTGTAGGGTTAGGCTGTTTATTGAAATGTTTCTATGTTTTTTTAGGTAGGCCTGTACCACTATGAACTTCCCTCTGAGGACTGCCTTCACTGTGTCCCACAAGGTTTGGGTTGTTGTGATTCATTTTCATTTGTTTCCAGAAACTTTTTGATTTCTTCCCTAATTTCATTCTTGACCCACTCATTGTTTAATAGCATGCTATTCAATCTCCATGATTTGAGTGTTTTTTTTTCCCCCCTTGGGGTTGGTTTCTAGTTTCAGTCCCTTGTGGTAGGAGAAAATTTCTGGTATGGTTTGAATTTTCTTGAATTTGTTGAGGCTTGTTTTGTGTCCTATCATGTGGTCTATCTTTGAAAATGTTCCATGTGTGTTTGAAAAGAATGTGTATTTAGTTTCTTTGGGATGAATGGCTCTATATATACCAGCTAAGTTCATTTCATCTAGGGCATTGTTCAATGCCACCATATCTTTGTTGATATTTTGTTAGGAAGATCTGTCCATTTTGACAGTGGGGTGTTAAAATCCCCTACTATAATTGTGTTGCTGTCAATATCTTTTTTGAAGTCCTTCAAGATTTTCCTTATGTATCTAGGTGCTCCTATGTTGGGTGCATATATGTTTACAATGTTTATGTCTTCTTGATGGATTCTTCCCTTGAGTGTTATGAAGTGACCTTCTGGGTCTCTTTTATGGGTCTTTTTATGAGTCTATTTTATCTCTTATGAGCATTGCTTCCTTGGCTTTTTTCCCCCTTTCCATTTGCTTGGGATATTTGTTTCCAGCCTTTCATTATCAATTGGTGTAGGACTTTTGTTCTGAGGTGTGTCTCTTGTAGGCAGCATATGTGTGGGTTGTGTTTTCTTATCCATTCAAGCTATTCTTTGTCTTTTGATTGGGGCATTTAATCCATTTGCACTTAAGGTTATTATTGATAGGTACTTATTTATTGCCATTTTTTGTACCTGTGTTCCTCTATCTTTCAGTTTTTATTCCTGTTCTTAAAGCAAACCCTTTGGCATCTCTTGCATGACTGGTTTGGAGGAGGTATATTCCCTGAGGCTTCTTTTGTCTTGTAATTTCCTTATTTGGCCTTCCATTTTAATTGAGAGCCTTTCTGGATAAAGTAGTCTTGGTTGCAGGCCTCTGGTTCTCATTACTTGGAATATTTCTTGCCATTCCCTACTGGCTTGGAGTATTTCCATTGAGAAGTCAGCTGCTAACCTTATCGGGTCTCCCTTGTATGTTATTTTCTGTTTTTCCCTTGGTGCCTTTAAGATGCTCTCTTTATCTTGGACTTTTGCCATTTTAATTATGATGTGCCTTGAAGTGGACTTCTTTGGGTTCCTCTAGATTGGGACTCTCTGTGTTTCCTGGATTTGTGTGACTTTTTCTCTCATCAAATTAGGGACCTTTTCCATCATTACTTTTTCAAATAGCTTTTCTATCCCTTGCTCTTCTTCTGCTTCTGGTATCCTTATTATATGGCTATTATTCCATTTCATGTTGTCCTGCATTTACCTTAACCCCTCTTCATTCTTTCTGAGCCTCTTTTCCTTTTCTTGCTCTTTCTGGGTGTTTTTTTTTTCTACCTTGTCCTCCACCTTGCTGATCTAATTCTCTCCTTGACTGAGTATTGATTCCTTCTGTTGTGTTCTTCAGTTCAGAAATTGTATTCTTCATTTTCTCTTGGCCTTTGTTGATAGTTTCTATTTCATTTATCACACTGATATGGTTTGCCTTGAGTTCATTGTAGTTTCCCTGTAGTTTTCAGCAATTCTCTTTCAGCTCATTGAGCTTCTTCATAACCATTGATTTGAATTCAGTATCTGATAATTGACTTGCCTCTATTTCATTTAGCATTCTTTTTGAGGCTTGTTCCTTTCCTTTCACTCTGAGATTGTTTCTTTGTCTGCCCATTGTTTGTGAGACTCTTCTTGTTAGCCTCAGCCTTCTAAATTGACCTGCTCTGACTTCCTGGGCTTATGGTGTGAACTTGTATGGTAGAAGACCTGTGAGATTCAGTGGTGCAGTCTCCTTGATCTCCTGACCTCGTTGGTCTTGGGCTGTCATTTATGTTGGCTCTCTGTATGTCTTTGGGTTTTGATTGTTGTTGAGTCTTTCTTTGGTGTGTCCTTCCCACCAGCTGGTTAACTGAAGGTTACTCTGTTCACCACCTCCTGTATTTTGTTTTGCTAGTGAGGGCAGGTTGTATTGAAGCTTGTTCTTCCATGTGTAGAAGGTTTTGAGGATTCTCTCTTGCTCTTTTTCAGTTGTTTGTTCTGGGTAATTTCTCCACTATTTAGTTGTATTTCCAGATAGGTCCTGGGTTGGGTTAGTGTGGCTTCTACACCCTCCTTCACCTTCTTCTGTTGTTATCTGTTGGTGGTTCCTTTGTTGGTGGGTTTCCTCTTCCAGCAGGTATCCTGGTGTTCATAGTTCCTACCTAATCTTTTTTTGTGATCAGTTGGAGAGTAAGGCAAAATGGTTTAAGACAGCAGAAGTGTATTCTATGGTATTTAAAGTACCTACCTTTAGAGATGAGGTAGGAAATCATTTGGATATGTATAGTGTTAAACATGATATTTCACCCAACTAGCTACTTTTTAGAAAGGGTGGAATGAAGATAAGACTCTTGTTAAGGTGTGTGTGTGGGGGGAGATTGTGATTTGATCTATAAAGCAGTGAGTTTGTGGGAGGTCAGATTATGAGGTAAAGTGAGAGTAAAGAATTGAAAATAGGTGTAATGTGTGAGAAAATAACTTTAACTACAGCAATAATAAAGTTTAGGAAGCAGTGAAGTGAGCTAAGATCGGGGAGGGGTGCTGTGTAATATTTAAAATTGTATGGAACAGCAATTATTTACAATAATAATGGAGCAACAATCATATGACAGAATCTAGGTGATCTGGAAAAACAAGAATAGGAAATGTAGGAACTAGAGTAGTGTGCTAATGGAACACAAGTGAAGTAAAAGGTGGTAAATTAAAAATACACTATGAAAGAGAGAACAAGGGAAACCAGCCAAATAATGCAATTTAACAAGCCAAGTAAAGAACACTAAACAGAAAGAAGAGAAATACAAAATGCTAATAAAATAAAAGATGTAGGAATAATTAAAATAATAATAATACAAATACACAATATCTTGCAAGTTCTCTGGAGTAGCAAAGTGAAATTTTTCTCACTGTCTCATTTGTTGGGGTGACCCCTCTTTGGGTCCAACTCTGGTCTTTTCACAGCTCCAGGTTTTATTGTCTCACTTATGGGAATTAAAAAAAAAAGAAGGAGGAAGGATGAAGAAATAAAAAGGGAAAGAAAGGAAGAAAGAAAGAAAGAAGGAATTAAAAAAAGAAAGAAGGAAAGAAAGGAAGAAGGATTTAAAAGAAAAAAAATCACTTAAAAAATCCTGCTGGCTTCAAACCAGCCAAGCCGGTTCTGCTGGTTTTCCTGATTGCAGCAGGCTGAGGGGGAATTGGTTTCACTTTTCTCCCTTCCTGAGCTATCCAGCGTCCATCCCAGTTCCTCAGTTTGCTGCTGGGCCCCCAGTGCCCTTCTGTGTCCAGCGTAAGCCTTCAGTCCACCAGTTGCACTGTCCTTGAGGTGCACTAATTAGGGTCAATTCACACACCACCTTCTCCATCTTTGCTGTCCTAGATGCTAGGGACTCTCAGTGCCCCTTCAGGCTAGTTCAACCTCCTCACTGAGTTAAGTCTTTCTGGGGCTTGCTGACTCCCTGAGACCCGCAGCTTTCCCCTTTGGGATGTCTCCACTTTCCTCTTAGAGAGCCAGTCAGTCCTGCAGGGCAGGGGTGCCACCTTGGCTGCTGCTGCAGATGCAGTCACAAGTCTCCTCTGCTGCTTCCCCCGGGGCTCAGGGGTTGGGTGCACAGTGCCTCTGGGTGGGGGGGTCAGTCAGGCTCCATCCTGGGCCTGTGGGTGTGGCAGGACAGGCAGCCATTGGTCCCTCAGGGTCAGGTGCATTCCCTCCTAGTGCTGCAGTTGTAAGCACTTGGCCTCCACTCATGGGGCAGGATGGGCAGCTACCTGTCCCACAAGTTCGGGTGCACACCCTCGCCAGGGCTTTGGGTGTGAGCACAGGGCCTTCCTCATCACCACTGGAGCACTGTGAGGCTGGGCAGGTGTAGGGGTGCAGGAGGCCGGGGTCGCTGCTGCAGGAGAATTCCCCAAACAGCCCCAAGTGCCTCTTTTTTAACTTTTTCTTTCTGAAAAACTCCTCCTACTCAAGCCTGCCACTCCATGCAAGGGTTGGGCCTCTCACAGAGCCCAACTCTCCAACCAGACCAGGGACTGACTGGGTCAGGGTCTGTCATGGCCCAACTCTCCCCAGCCAGGAGGAGACTGTGTATACACAGTCTCAGTGTATACATGCAGCCCTTGTGTGTTTGCCAATTTGTCCTTATTCCCCCGCTGTGACTTCAAGCAACCAGGTCTATCCCGGTGCTGCTCAAACCTTATTTGGCAGGGGAGGGAGCTGTTGACCTGGCTCTCTCCCAAGAACCCTGTGGCAGACCCGGCGGGTGCTGGACCTGGGGCTGCAGCCACCCTGGCCCCGGCACTGGACCCAGGGACTTATTGTCCTGAAGCACTCTCCTTACCATCTGATTTTTCAATGTCCTCTACAATTTTTGGTCTCCAGTCTTCATATATGCTGGGATACTGTTGGCTGTTTGCTCTGTTCCTCAGAAGATCTGTTAGGTGTTTCACCAGTGTGCAGGGGGAAATGGACTCCACTCCCACCTATCTTGCCTCCATCTTACCTGGCAGCTCCAAATCTATCCTTAATTTATGTTTTTTTTTTTTTTAGATTTTTATTTATTTATTTTTAGAGAGAAGGAAGGGAGGGAGAAAGAGAGGGAGGGAAACATCAACATATGGTTGCCTCTTACATGGCTCCCACTGGGGACCTGGCCTGCATATGCCCTGACTGGGAATCAAACCATTGACCCCTTGGTTCACAGCCCACACTCAATCCACTGAGCTACACCAGCCAGGGCAATTTATGTTTTTTTCATAGAATAAGCAAACCTAATTTCTGTGAAAAATGCCATTGGTGTTTTGATAAAGCTTACATTGAATTTATAAATTGCTTTGGGTAGTATGGACATTTTAATAACATTAATTCTTTGTAGACATGAGCACAGTATATATTTCCATTTCTTTGAATCTCCTTCAATTTCTTTCTTTACTGTCTTATTATTCTATGCCTTATACTTCTTTGATTAAATTTATTCCTATGTGTTACATTTACACAATGGAATTCTATGCAGCAGAAAGAAAGGAGCTCCTAGCCTTCACAACAGCATGGATAGAACTGGAGAGCATTATGCTAAGCAAAACAAGCCAGGTGGTGAAAGACAAATACCATATGATCTCACCTTTAACAGGAACCTAATCAACAAAACAAACAAGCAAGCAAAAGATAACCAAAGACACTGAAATAGAGAACAGGCTGACAGTGTCCAGAGGGGAGAGGGGAGGGAATTTCAGGGGAAAAGGGGAAGGGTTTATGGGAACAAGTATAAAAAACACAGGGAGAAAAGCTGGGGGGGGGGAGTGGAAATGGGAGGGAGGTGGGGAGGGCTGGGTGGGTGGGCTGGGATGGGAGTAAAAGACAGAAAACTGTAGTTGAACAATAATTAAAATAAAATTTAAAAATATTCCTATGTGTTTTAATTTTTTATAAACTGGCAAAGAATTTTTTAAAATTCCAATAGTCAGTAATGTCAGAAAGTGTACATTGTTCAATACCTATGATTCCAGTATGTGATGTTCAGATGATTGCCACAAAACTATGAAAATGTGTACATCTGTTGACCTAGCAAGTCTAATGCTAGGAATTTATCCTAAAGACATAATAATGGATGTTGCTAAGATTTACCTATTTTATTGTGGTTAGCAGTAAAATATTTTAAAAGCAGAAATTATGCCTGTCTTTTTTATCATTATAGCCCAGTCCCTCACATACTTCATTTAATAAATTCACCTGTGAATGAATCTCAGTGTCCAATACTTGGGTATTGTAGTACAGACTTATGATGAAATATTTTCAGACATTAAAATAGATGTGGCAAAGGAATTAGTGCCACAGAAACAGAAATTTCAGTGTACCCATCATGTTTTCCCACATGTTCCCTGCACCTCAGCATTGAGAACTTTTCCCCTGCCAATCCCAGCTTCTAAAGGCCACATTGGATGCTACTACTGTAACCAAACAATCAGTGGGGTCCCACCGCCTGCCACCCATAGGCAATAACTCTAAAGACAGAATCTAGTGGAAGGGAAATGGAATTTTTATTTACACATATATAAATATACAGTAGATTTTTTGATGTCCACCCCAATGCCCTCTACCAAGAAGTGAACAGGTTGTTGGGGGCGGGGGTGGGGGCATGGCCACAGCAGCAGTTTCCCATGGCTTCAAACTCAGGGAGTGGGCACAAGGCTTGTTGCCCAGCCATTCTGCATCCTGGGACCTGCCAACCCTAATTTCCTCTCCTGACCCCACTGCCCTCTTCTTATCGGCCTTGCTCGTAATACCTGCAGTGCTCTGGGTCAGGCATGAAGCACTCAGGGAGGGGTGAGGGGCCTGACCCTCCCCAGTTGCACTGTGGTTGTAGCTGACTGACTGACCCTCGCTAGCAGTAGCCATGTGTGGGTGGCAGCCACCACAGCTTCCCAACTGGGGGCGGGGGGGAATGGAATTTGTTGCCCAGAGCCTCTCTGAGTCCACCTGCTGAGCCTACCTGAGCCTACCACCCTGCCTCCCCCCTGCCCTATTATCCAAAATTTGCTGTGCTCCAGGACAGGCAGGTCCTGGAGCGCTATGGCAGGGGATACTCGGAAATCCCTCTGGCTAGGTCCTCAGCTCAGGAAACTCAACCCCCAGCTGCAGACCCACCAGTCATGGGATGGGGAAGTGAAAGCTTGGTGTTTGCATGTATGTATTCTGCCTTTTAAAGACCCCCCTCAATAATCCCCCATATGGCGGAAGTGGTTAGGAGGTTACGTCCCTCCCACCCAATTACCTTCTTGGTTTTTAGTGCCAGCATTGTGTGCCTTTTTTCTGTGTTATGCGTACATGGTCCCAGTTGCTGAGGTGACACAGACATGTGCCCTCTTAGGTGCTTTTCCACCCTTCCCCATTTCCAGGGGTGTTTTTGTCTTTTAATATGCCTTGGAATTTTCTGCTGAAAACCGGACATAATATACTGAGTAAAACAAACAAACAAACAAACAAACAAACAAAAAAACAGGTAAATAGCCCTTTAGTGTAAAATTTTATGTTCATATAGTTAGATATTAGGCTGTGTTTACTCTTTGCTGAAGCTGTGGATGTCAGAAGTTAAAATTTCCTTTGGCATTTTTGGTTTTGTTTCTCCTGTTCAACATGTGCCCTACCAATGTGCTGGGGAGATGTGGGATGGGGAAGTATTCTATAGTCCTATGATTAATCTCAGGGTTTTTTTTTTTTTTATCAAGCCTGCACCCCTGGGTTGTGCCCCTCACTATTCTGTATCAGTTGTTTTGTTCCTTTTAGATCAGAGAAAAGCTATACGGGATTTGACTTGGTTATTTCCCTTCCCCCAAGATAGTTAGGCTCTGGCAAATGATTTCCCTCAAAGGTGGACCTCAATAAAAAGAACTGAGTGTTCCAGGCATATTTCAA
This sequence comes from Anoura caudifer, assembly GCA_004027475.1. NCBI lineage: Eukaryota > Metazoa > Chordata > Mammalia > Chiroptera > Phyllostomidae > Anoura > Anoura caudifer. Next base: position 29,497 of record PVKU01009491.1, on the reverse strand, counting down.
AGGGTGCTTTTTCCCTCCTCCCTACTAGAAGCACAAGGGACTGTTCTCCATCTTCACAGTGAGAACATGGTAAAATTTCTGGAAGCAAAATTCATAAATGTATGAAGATCACCACCACACCCCAAGAAGTTTTTACAAGCTCCAGCAATTCATCAATTATAGTTCAGGTTTTACTCTCTGAGCACTGGTTCCCATGAGGTTTCTGCTTAGAGGTTTTTACTCTGATAACTTGTGATTCTCTGTGTTCACCTCTCTTTCTGTCCAATATTGGGTGCATTGGTTTGCCTTGTGACCTCAGTTCTCTGGTGGAGCTAAGAAGAGTTGTTGATTTTCAGTTTGTTCAGCTTTTTATTTGTAAGGATGTAGTGACTATTTACAAGCTCTTCACATGCCAGAATAGAAATAGGGAGTTTCAAAACTCTTAAGTCTAAATACAATTGAATTTTTTCACAGAAAATGGAAATGAACTGGAAGTGGTAGACAACGTAAACAGATCAAGATATATGAATGGCATGGAAAGCCCTTTTAACTGAATTTAAATGTTATTTCAATTTATACTTAATTTAAAAGTATCTGTCCCAATGTTACTGAACAAAAGTGTGGTTCAGCTGCCCGTCGCCAGCCATAGGTAAATTCTAGAGGCAGAGGCTTGGTGAGAAAAGTAAAAAGATCTTTTATTCAAAAGCTGCACAATCTAAGATGCTCAGTATTGCTAGCTATTGGAGAGATGCAAATTTAAACCACAATGAAATACCACTTTACACCAGTCAGAATGGCCATCATAAACAAAGCAATAAACAACAAATGTTGGAAAGGTTGTGGAGGAAAGGGAACCCTAGTGCACTGTTGGTGGGAATGCAGACTGGTGCAACCACTATGGAAAACAGTATGGAATTTTCTAAGAAAACTAAAAATAGATCTGCCTTTTGACCCAGCAATCCCACTGCTAGGATTATATCCTAAGAAACACCAATCCAAAAGAACCTATGCACCCCAATGTTCATAGCAGCACAATGTACAATAGCCTAGTGCTGGAAGCAACCTAGGTGCCCATCAGTAAATGAATGGATCAAAAACTATGGTACGTTTACACGATGGAATTCTATGCAGCTGAAAGAAAGAAGGGTCTCCTACCCTTTGGAACAGCATGGATGCAACTGAAAAGCATTGTGTAAATGAAATAAGCCAGGCGTTGAAAGACAAATACCATATGATCTCACCTTTAACAGGAATCTAATCAACAAAGCAAACAAACAAATAAACAAACAAACAAAATATAACCAAAGACACTGAAGTTGAGAACAGGCTGACAGTGACCGGAGCAGAGAGGGGAGAGAATTTCAGAGGCAGGGAGGAAGGGTTTGCAGGAACTAGTATAAAGGACACATGGACAATAACAAGGTGGGGGTGGAGAGGGGAGGGGTGGGGAGGGCTGGGGGTGAGCCAGGATGGGGGTAAAGGGCAGAAAACTGTACTTGAACAATAATATAAATAAATAAATACATACATAAATACATAAATAAATAAGAAAGAAAAAAAAGCTGCACAATCTGGTAGGATGGCAGGTTCCTGCCTCAGAGCCCATTCTTTCCAGAAAAAAAATCCCACCACCCTCTGCCAGACCAGTTCCAGGCTGTGCCCAGAGTTCCTTCTCCCATTCAAAATACAGTCCTTTGGGAATTTCAGGCAGCTGCTGAGTCATCCTCCAAGCAGCTCTGCTTCTCTCCCAGCCACTGTCAGGCCTCAAGCTCCCTTCTTTTCAGAGTCACCATTTGCCATGTGGCTTTCAGGGCCAGCTGGTCCCACGAAGCACTGGCCCACACATCCCCATGGTGGGTCCAAGACAGATTGCTGTCCCCTTTCCCTCTGTTTATATAGGCTGTTACAGAGCAACAGAAGGTCCTTTATTGTCCACTGCCTTATGGAAAGATGCGTCTCAAAGCCAGAGATTTGTGAAAAGGAAAGGAAATGTTTATTTAATGCTATACAGAGTTAAAGTAGCGACTTAACATCTTCATTAAATTATCAAAGTCCTTTAGGATATCCACAGATGCCCACAGTGCTTCCTATCTCCCTCTGCCCTAATTCAGGGTACTGTAATTCAGGAAGAGAAACACATCCAGTATCCAGGCTCTTGACACCGTTCAGCTGTGTTGTTGTCCAGGCAGGATCTCTAGTTAATCCAAAACCATGTGGCACCTTCTCATGGCCTACTGGCAAGAGTCCTTTCACCCTTCTTCCAGGCAAAGTCTCTCTTGTTCTCAGGCCATGCAGCCAAAGGGAGCACCCCAAAGCCGAGTGGTCCTTCTTCTACCAAAGCTATGGGGAAGGGGTCCCCACTCCAGCAAAACCTCGTGGCTCTCCCTCTTTACCAAAGCTGCAGGGGTCTGCACTCTGGTGAAGCCTCGTGGAATCTCTACCTCCGGCAAAGCTGCGAGAGAGTCTCCACTCACACAAAGCCAAGTGGCAATTCTCTGCTAAAGCCACATGGAGATTCTCCCTCACAGAGTTGTGGGGAGCCTGCACTCTGGTGAAACTGCAAGGATTTCCTCTCAATGGCTGCCGCGTCTCAGTTTAAATCCCTGCACCAAATCTCTTCTCTACCCCCATTTCTGACTCCTCCTACCATCAGTTACACCTGCCAGCATTCCCATATATTCCAAGTTTATTGGGATGCCATTATGAGTCTGGGCAGGTGTGTCCCCATTTTCTGGAGCCAATCTTCTCCAAGCTCCCATGCAGGTGCTGTAACTTGGGGTTCCTCCCCCAGTCACATCTTGGGGGGAGTCCTTTCCATCCCCTCCTGGCTCAGAGCATGGCCACAGTTATTTAACACATCTAAGCCACCAGCCAAAGGCTATAGATATGTTAAATGACCATGCCATGGGTTAGCAGCTCTGCATGTCCCTGCTCCATGTGTCCCTTCCCCCAACTCATACCTGTGGGGGAAGGGGTGAGGACATCTTATATGTCCCTCTAATATTCCCTGGACACCTTGAGTTCTGGGCCCCATTCCAAATCCCTATTTTGGGGCCCCCCTCCTAGCTGCACCCTGTATCAAGGCTACCCCTATGGGCTGGAAGTGTGCTCCAAGCTCCAACTTCTGCATACCTCAGGAAGGGCTGACATCACCAACCATCCCATCTTTTCCCAGGCTAGACTTAACAGGTCTTCACTGGACCAGTAGGGAATAGGAGGGCTTTTCCCTTAGCCAATTGCTCTACCTAGCCTGGTGCATGCTTGGTGCAATGCCATCCTCCTGCTGAGTCCTATCTGGGGATGGCAGGATCTGTCATCATGCACTGCACACTGGGATAGCCTGGTTACCCAGGCAATGTGGCACTTCTCCTGTGGCCCCTTCTCTCCACTCCTGCGTACACTCTGGGCACTGCCAGGCTGGCAGCACTGGCTAGGTTACCAGTATCACCAAGCCAACAGCTAAAGTCAATTTTAATCAATAAATCCTGGAGGCATCCTTATTCACATCAGACAATGAGCTTAAGGTGCAGAAAATCCTCACTGAGACCCTTAGGATCAGCTTAACCTCATGTTTAAAGTTTTTAAGATTTTTCAAGGCAGTATTGTATATATACTATATATTGGGCACAACCACAATGGGGACTGGGGCAGCACTACATAATCAAGCACATTAGTATCTAAGCAGCTAAATATGCTTACCCCAAGTTGTACACATATAGAGTACAAATAGTTTATATCAGTTCAGGTCAGATTTTGTTTCCCAATGAGTTTTCTACAAAGGTTTGAAAAAACTTTTAGATTTCAGAGCTTTGGACGCAGATATAGTGTTGAAGATCTATGCTATCAATTAACATTGTCCACAAAATTCTAGACAATGCAATACGACAAAGATATGAATGGGGAAGGGATGAAATTGTCAGATTAATTGTCCACTTTAAAACAATAATAGAGTTGTATTTTTAAAAATCAGCATTTGTCTATATATCTAACTATGACCATGGATGCAAGTTTTTGCATGCATGGGTGTAAGCTTTTGCATGTATTAAGAATGGGTATAAGTTTTTGTGTGTATGTAAGAATGTATGACATCTTTTCTTTTTTCCAAGATGGAGAAAAGGGCAATTACAGTCCTTGGCTAATAATTTAATCCAGTCTTTTCTGTACTGTTCATTTCTAAGGCTCTCACTGTGTTGCTAAGGGAGCAGCCTTTGAAGGAAGGAGTGGGGGGAAGGGTGGTCTGTGGCTGCTTTCTTGCCAACCTAAGACTGAAAAGGAAATAAAAAAGAACACAAGACTAAATACTACCCTGAATAACAGTGTGATTTACTGATTCCTTGGAAGTGGGTGGGGTTGGGGGTTGTTCTTTGCTAATTAATGGGCAGTCAGGAGACAGTATTTCTTCAGTGTGGTAAAAACTGTTTGTCTTTAAGAAGTGTGTATATGTGTTTAATTCAAGAGATACTTCTGCCCATGCAGACAGATTAAATTTTAAACATTAAAACATCAATAAAATCATTTCAATAAGATGCATAGTAATAATTCTAAAATCTTAGAGCAGAAAGTTCCTTGTTTCTCAGAAGTCAGAAAAGGTAAAACATGACTGATTTAACTATGGAAAAGTATTTTTAAAAATTATGCTAAAAAGCACCAAAATATTAAGGAAAAGAAGGCACTAGTTTAAAAAATTCACCATTGAAAAGACCAGAAAGTGTTATGGGTTGGATTATGTAACTCCCCAAATTGGGTTGAAGTTCTAATCCCCATTACACAGGATGTGACTTCTTGGAAATAAGATATTTACAAATGTAATTGAGTTATAAGGTCATAGAGAGGGTCCCCAATCCATTATACCTGGTGTTCTTATAAAAAGAAAATTTGGCCATAGAGACAGGCACACACAGAGGGAAGAAGGTCATGTGAAGGTGGAGGATTGAAGTGATGCATCTTCAAGCAATAGAATGCCAATAATTGCTGGCAAACTACCAGAAGCTAGGAAGAGGCAAGGAAGGTTTCAGAGGCATGGCCCTGTCAGCACCTTGATTTCAGACTTCCAGACTCCAGAACTGTGAAACAATGAATTTCTGTTTTTCTAAGATACCCTGTGTTGACCTAGGAAACTAATACAGAAAGTTAATAGTATTTGGATATAAAAAGTTCTTACATATTAGTAAGATGTAATAAAAAAGATGAAAACCCAATAGAAAAAAAATGATTGTAAAATATAAAGAAGACAGCAAAAATATCAAGTAAGATGGAAATCAGCATAAACAAAAATACAAGAAGTTGGGAGCAGTGCATAACAAAGGCAGGGCAGTGGAGGCACCCATCCTCACTTCAGAAAATAATAGGAGAATTTAGAAAGCCAACTAAAAGATAGTCATGTTTTTATTATTACAATGCACTGGAATTCCATAAATTAAAAAATTTCTTTTTAGAAGAGTTTAGATTAATAGAAAGATTGAGAGAATTTTGCAGACTGTTCTCATATAACCCCTCATCCAATTCTCCCTAAAATTAACATTCTACATTAGTATAGTATGTTTGTTACAATTAATAAATCAATATTAATATGTGATTATTAACTAAAGCCTATTCTGGTTTGCTTAGTTTTTGCTTAACATACTTTTCTGTTTCAGGAGAGCACATTATATTCACTTGTCATGTCTCCTTGGGCCTAACTATAATCATTTCTCAGATTTTTCCTTTTTAATTGATTTTCATACCAGTTTGAAGGTTAAGCATTTTGTAAATAGCCCCCTTGTTGGAATTTATCTGATGTTTTCTCACAATTAAACTTGGGGTTATGGGAAGACCACAGGGGTATAGAAGCATTTTCATCACATCATATCAAGGTTACATGCTATCAAATGATTTGTGACTGTTGGTATTGACTTTTTGCCGAAGATCCATTTACTCTATTTATATGGGTCTGGTTCTGGGTTCTTTATTCTGTTCCATTATTTTTTTGTCTGTTCTTTGGTCAACACCAGTCTTGACTACTGTAACTAATTTATATTAACCTTAAAGTTGAGTGATATTAGACTTCTAACTTTCTCCTTGTTCAATATTATATTGCCTTTCCAGTCCTTTGGTTTCTTGTATAAACTTTATAGAGTCAATTTGTTGATGTCTGCAAAGTGACTTACTGAGATTTGATTTGGATTGCATTGAATCTATAAGATCAAGTTGTAAAAGACTGATAACAATATTGAGTCTTCCTATATGTGGATGTGGAATATCTTTCTACTTATTTAGATCTTCTTTTATTTTTTAAATCAGAGTTTTGTGGTTATCCTCTACAAAATTCTAGATGCTTATTCTAAATCCTAGATCCTTGTTCTAGGGATCTTGTACATATTCTGTTAGATTTATACCTAAGTATTTCATTACTTTTGGTGCTAATATAAGTGGTGATATGTTTCTAAATTCAAAATCCAATTGCATATTGACAGTATATAGGAAAGCAGTTGACTTTCTACATGAACCTTTATCCTGCATCTTTACTATAATCACTTGTTAGTTCTAGGAGTTTCATTTAATTCATTGGAATTTTTACATAGACAGTTGTATCATCTATTAACAAATACAGTTTTATTTCTTTCTTCAAAATCTGTACATTTAATTCCCTTTCTCACCTTATTGCATTATCTAGAACTTCTAGTATGATATTGAGTGGTGAGAGGATACATCCTTTCCTTCTTCCTAATATAATAGGGAATCATCTAGTTTCTCACCATTAAGTATGATGTTAGCTGTAGGGTTTTGTAGGTGCTCCTTATCAATCTGAGGAAGTTTCCCTGTATTCTTAATTTGCTGAGAGGATTTTTAAAAATCATGAGTGGGTATTGTATTTTTTCAGGTGCTTTTTCTGCATCTGTTGATGTAATCATATGACTTTTCTTTTTTAGCCTGCTGATGTGATGGATTACATTAATTTGCTAATGTTGTATGAGTCTTGCAAACCTGGAATAAATCCCACTTACTCATGGTGTATAATTCTTATACATTGTTTGATTTAATTTTCAAATATTCTGTTGAGGATTTATGCATATGTGCTCATGAGAGATATTTGCGTGTAGTTTTCCTTTCTTGTAATGTCTTTGGTTTTGGTATTGGGGTGATGCTGACCTCAGAGAATTTGTAGAAAATTGGACATTTGAGTATTACAAATTGGCAGTTCTGGATACTTCTCTGTCCCCAGTAAAGCTGTTTCTTATAGTTGTTATTTATATGCTTAGTGGCTTTTCTGAACTAATTTTGTGAAATTTGTATTCTTTGTGTGTGGCTGCGGAGATCATGCTGAATGGTCAGCTAGTGATTCAACAAAGATTTTCTTAAATGCCCAGAGAAAAAACTCTCCTTATCTTTGCATATAAACTCTGCTTGTGTGTTGGGCATAATTTCAATATTCAGTTTATAACTGCCTGAGCCTTCATTTCTGGCTCATACAAAATCTGAAGTTCAGCCAGAGTGGGAGCTAAGAGCCTTTAAAGATCTTTTAAAAGTATGCACCCAGCCTTGGGCAGGTATATGGACTTCTAGGATCCCAGGAACCTGTGGTAGCTTTTCAAAGCCTTTGTTCCCCAAAGTATCTTATTTCCAAACCTTTCCTTCCAAACTAATTGGTTAGTCTGTTCTTTGCCCCAATTGTTGTTCTTGCTTTAGAGAGCAGTGAATTTGTCATTTGCCTTTAAATGTTTTTGATTGAATACTGAAAGCCATGGTCCGTTCCTTTAAGAAGCAACCACCACATGGAGGAAAACAAATAATGACAATTCCTTCAGAGTAAGGTATGTTCTTCTCTATCATGTACTGTGAATTCAGGCTGCTGTCTCAGGACCACCACCGGTGAAGAATAAATGGGACAAGAATTAATTAAAATGCCACAAAGGGTTTTCACTGAGATTGAGCTGGTTTTCTTGATTAAGCATTCCCCTGGTTGCTATAAGGTTTTAATTGATTTGCAGCATTTCTAAATAATTGATTCTGGCAGTTTTTACTAATTAATTCATTGTTTTGGGTAGGCACAGATATTGATGTTCTCTAATTTGCCATTTCATTTTTCCACCCCTTTATTTTTTACTCATGTAAGTCATTGCATTTAAGTGAATTTCTTATAGTCAGCAAACAGTTGGATATTGTTTATTTGGATGCCAAGTTATTCTTTTTTAAATATTTTCTTATGTTTTAATTATAGTTAATATTCAACATTATTTTGTATTAGTTTGAGGTATAAGCACAGTGGTTAGACAATTACATACTTTACAAAGTGGTCCCCCTGATATTTCAAGTATCTTCCTGGCACCATACATATTACAATATTATTGACTGTATTTCCTATACTGTGGTTTACATCCTTGTGACTATTCTGAGACTACCAACTTGCACTTCTCAATTCCTTCACCTTTTCACTAAGTTCCCCAAATCCCTCCCCTCTGGCAACCATCAGTCTGTTCTCTGTATCTATGACTCTGTTTCTATTTTGTTTGTTTGTTTACTTTGCTTTTTAGATTCCACATATAAGTGAAATCATATGGTATTTTTCTTTCTCTGTTTGATGTACTTCACTTAGCATAATACACTCTAGGTCCACCCATGCTGTTGCAAATGGTAACGTTTTATTTTTTATGGCCAAGTAATACCCCATTGTATATATGTATACAACTTATTTATCCACTGGCCTATTGATGGGAGCTTGGCTTGTTTCCATGTCTTGGCTATTGTAAGTAATACTGCGGCACACACAGGGACCATTTATTTTTCCAATTAGTATTTTGGTTTTCTTAGGACATATACACAGAAGTGGAATCACTGGGTCATAAGGCAGTTCCATTTTTAATTTTTTGAGGAACCTCCATTCTGTTTTCCATAGTGGCTGCACCAATCTGCATTCCTACCAACAGTTTATTAGGGTTCCCTTTTCTATACATACTCACCAACACTGGTTATTTGTTGATTTATTGATGAACCATTCTGACAGGTGTTAGGTGATATCTCATTGTGGTTTTAAATTGTATTTCTCAGATGATTAGTAATGTTGAGCATTTTTTCATATGTCTATTGTCCATCTGTATGTCCTTTTTGGATTATTGTTTATTCAGATGTTCTGCCCATTTTTGAATTGGATTGTTAATATTCAGTGTATTATTGACAAATATCTTCTGCCATCCAGTAGTTTGTTGTAGGGGACTGTTCTGCATGGCATAGGCCTGGCTCCCACTCGGAGATGCACAGAACTCATGCCTACGGATAGGTTCTCCTGTGGGGAATCAGGCCTGCATTTTTACTTAAGCTGCTTTGGGACTTGCTTTTGCTAAAACTCCATCACCCTGAATTGAGACAGCAAGTGCTTATTGTTACTTCCTAAAATCCATGCTAAACCTTCCTAGGATGAGTATAACTGGTTCGACCACTTTTCCCTTTTTCATTTACAAATATCCTTCTTCTGTGATATGATTAGCAGCATTGGCTCCTTTGTTGTCTGTAAAAGGTAACCACCTAAAGCGAACCTGTGGATAGTAAATGAGGACCATCATGTGATGTGGAGAGAGACCCAATAAAGGCGGAGGCTAGGGCTTTTGCTCCCCTTGAGAGAAAAGCCATGCTGTCCCTTTTCCCCTACTGAACTCGGTAGTCCATGTGAATGTCTCGTTTCACCCATAATGACGCAGACACTGCGGGCTGGTGTCTGCATCAGTTTGTCTTTTAGTTTTATTAATGGTTTCCCTTGCTGTGTAAAATATTTTTACTTTGACATAGTTCAATTTGCTTATTTTTTTCTTTTATTTCACTTGCCCAAAGAAGTATATAAGAAAAAAAATATTGCCAGGAAAATTTACTGCCTATGTTTTCTTCTAGGAGTTTTATGGTTTGGGGTCTTACATTTGTCATTAATCCATTTTGAGTTTATTCTTGTATATGTTGTAAGAAGGTGGTCTAGTTTCATTTTTTTGCATAATCTGTCCAATTTTCTCAAACCTACTTATTGAAGAGATTATCTTTACTCACTGTATGTTCTTGCTTTGTTTGTCCAATATTAATTGACCATATAAATATTGTTTTTTTCTTTCTGGGCTCTTTATGCTGTTTCATTGATCTATGTGTTTGGTTTTATGCCAGCATCCTGCTATTACAATTATTATTGGTAGTATAATTTGATATCAGGCAGTGCGATACCCTGACTTTGTCCTCCATTTTAAGAATTACTGTGACTGTTTGGGGTCTTTTGTTGTTCCCTATAAATTTTTATTAATTTTATTGGGGTGACATTGGTTCACAAACCTATACATGTTTCAACTGCACAACTCAACAAAACATCATCTGTACACTGCATTGTGCACTCATCACCCCAAGCAAAGTCTCTTTCCATCCCCATTTTTCCCATCCTTTTCCTACCTCCATATACCCCCATGCCCTTTTCCTTCTGGTTATCACCACACTGTTCCCTGTTTCTATGTGTTCTATATATTTTGGGGGGACTAATCACTTTAGCTTCTTTTATCCAGTCTCCCCACTACCCTCCCCTCTGATAGTTGTCAGTCTGTTCCATGTATCCATGCCTCTGTTTCTATTTTGTTCATTTATTTTGCTCATTAGATTCCACATATAAGTGAGATCATGTGGTATTTGGGTTTCTTTGACTGGCTTATTTCACTTGGCATAATAATCTCCAGGTTCACCAATACTGTTGTAAAAGGTAAGATTTCCTTCTTTTTTATGGTCAAGTAGTATTCCATTCTGTAAATGTACCACAGCTATTTCATCCACTCATCTACTGATGGGCACTTGGTCTGTTTCTAGATCTTGGCTACTGTAATTAATGCTGCAATGAACATAGGAGTGCATATATTCTTTTGATTTAGTGGGATCACTAGTTAAAAATGCAGCTCCACTTGTAATTTTTTGAGGAAACTCCATACTGTTTTCCACAGTGGATGCATCAGTCTGCATTCCCACCAAAGTGCACTAGGGTTCCCTTTGCTCCACATACTTGCCAGCATTTGTTGTTTGTTGATTTATTGATGACACCCAATCTGACAAGCATGAGGTAACATCTCATTGTGGTTTCAATTTGTATCTCTCTGATGATCAGTGGCATTAAGCATTTCTTATATGCCTATTGGCTTCTTTGGAGAAGTGTCCATTCAGGTCCTTTGCCCATTTCCTAATTGGGTTGTTTGTCTTCTTAGTGTTGAGTTGTATAAGTTTTTATATATTTTGGAAATTAACACCTTATCAGATGTATCATTGGCAAATATGTTCTTCCATACAATGGATTCCTCTTTCATTTTATTGTTGTTTTCTTTTGCTGTAGAAAAGCTTTCTAGTTTGATGAAATCACACTTGTTTATTTTTTTCCTTTGCTTCCCTTGCCCAAGGAGATATATGTGCAAAAATGTTACTACAAGAAATGTCTGAAATTTTACTGCCTATCTTTTTTTCTAAGACTTTTGTGGTTTTGTGACTTACATTTAAGTCTTTAATCCACTTTGAGTTTTTTTCTTGTATATGGTGTAAGTTGGTGGTCTAGTTTCATTTTTTTTCATGTATCTATCCAATTATCTTACTTACTACTATTTATTGAAGAGATTGTCTTTACTCCATTATATGTTCTTGCTTCCTTTGTGAACTACTAATTGACCATAAAGTTGTGGGCTTATTTTGGGGCTGTCTATTCTGTCCCATTCAGCTATATATCTATTCTTGTGCCAGTGCCATGCTGTTTTGATTACAATGACCTTGTAGTATAGTTTGATATCAGGTAGTGATACCTCCAACTTTGTTTTTCTTTCTCACTATTGCTGAGGTTATTTGGGGTCTTTTGTGACTCCATACAAATTTTTGGAATATTTGTTCTATATCTTTGAAATATGGCATTAGTGTAAGAATTGTGCAAAATTTGTAGATTGCTTTGGGTAATAGAACACTTTAATGATGTTAATTTTTCTTATCCCTGAAATAGTGTATGCTGCCACTTATTTGTATTTTCCTCAATTTCTTTCTTTGTTATCTTATAATTTTCCAAGTGTAGGTCTTTTACCTTCTTGGTTAAATTTATTAACTTGTTTTTTGTTGCAATAGTAAATAGGATTGTTTTCTTAATTTATCTTTCCAATATTCCATTATAGATGTGTACAGATGCCACCAATTTTTTAATATTAATTTTGTATCCTGCTACTTTGCCAAATTGATTTATTAGATTTAGTAGTTTTTTTTTTGGTGGAGTCTTTAGGGTTTTCTATATACAATATCATGTCATTTATGAATAATAAGAGTTTTACTTCATCCTTTCCAATTTGGATACCTTTTATTTCTTCTTGGCCCTGGTTGGGTTGTTCAGTTGGTTAGTGTTATCCCAATATGCCAAGTCTGTGGGTTCAATCCTGGTCTGGGAAATATAAGAATCAACCAATAAGTGCATAAATAAATGGAACAACTAATCGAGGCTTCTCTCTCTCTCTCTCTCTCTCTCTCTCTCTCTCTCTCTGCTGCTCTCCACTCCTTCTACTCCTCTTTCTCTTCTCTTTTTCCCTTCCTGTCTCTAAAATCAATAAACAAACATTTAAAAATAAAAATAAATCAATAAAACTTTATTTCTTCTCTGATTGCTGTGGCTAGGACTTTCAGTATCACATTGAATAAGATTGGTGAAGTGGAAATCTGTCTTGTTCCTGATCTTAGGGAGAATGCTTGTAGTTTTTGCCCTTTGAGTATGATGTTGACTGTGGGTTTCTCATATATGACCTTTATTATGTTAAGGTATGATGCCTCTATTCCCACTTTGCTGAGAGTTTTTTATTAAATTGGTGCTGGATTTTATCAAATGCTTTTTCTGCATCTACTGATATGATCAAATGATTTTTATCTTTCATTTTGTTTATGTGGTATATCATATATATTGATTTGTGAACATTGTACTAACCTTCCATCCCCTGAATAAATCTCATTTGATAATGTTGTATAATTTTTTAAATGTATTCCTGGTTTCAGTTTGCTAATATTTTGTTGAGGACTTTAGCATCTATGTTCATAAGGAATATTGGCCTATAACTTTCTTTCTTTGTAGGATATCTGGTTTTGAAATTGGATAATGGTGGCCTCATAGAATAAGCTTTGAAATCTTCCCTCCTCTCAAAATTTTTGGGATAGTTTGAGAGGGATAGGTGTTAGTTATTTGGTTGTTTGGTAAAATTTTCCTGCGAAACCATCTGGTCCAGGATTTTTGTTTGCTGGGAGTTTTTTTATTAATGTCTCAATTACATTAGTATAATTGGTCTATTGAGGTTTTCTGATTCTTCTTGATTCAGTTTTGGAAGATTGTGTATTTATAAAAATTTATTTCTCCCAGGTCATCCTATTTGTTGGCATGTAGTTGTTCATAGTATTTTCTTATAATCCTTAGTATTTTTGTGGTATTAGTCATTACTTATCTTCTTTAATTTCTGATTTTATTTATTTGGATCCTCTCTCAGTTTTCTTAATAAGCCTTATTAAAAGTTTATTAATGTTGTTTATCTTATCAAGGAAACTGCCCTTAGTTTTATTGATCTTTGTATGATTTTTAGTCTCTGTGTCAATTATTTCTGCTCTGATCATTATTATTTCCTTCCTTCTACTTACTCAGGGCTTTGTTTCTTGTTTTCTAGTTCTTTTAGGTGTAGTGTTGGATTGTTTATTTGAGGCTGTTCTTGCCTGTTGAAGTAGGCCTGGAACATTATGAATTTCCCTCTCAGGACTACTTTCATTGTGTCCCATAAATTTCGTGTGGTCATGTGTTCATTTTTATTTGTTTTCAGGTAGCTTTTTAAACTTTATTTTTTATCATTTACACTATAACAGATATTTTCATTGCCCCCCAATTTGCTCACCTTCACCGAGCCCTCTCTCCCCCTTTCCTCAGGCCATCATCGCATTGTTTTCATGTCCATGGGTTATGCATGTATGATCTTTAACTAAATTCTTTACCTTCTTTCATCCAGACCCACCTCCCCCTTTTCCTCTGACCATTGTCAGTCTGTTCCATGTATCCTCTTTCTATTTTGTTTATCAATTTATTTACTTTGTTCATTAGATTTCACAAATAAGTGAGATCATATAGTATATGTCTTTCACTGACTGGCTTATTTTTTTTCCTTTTTTAAAAGTATATTTTATTGATTATGCTGTTACAGTTATCCCATTTCCCCCCTTCATTCCCCTCTACCATGCACACCCCCTCCCACCCACATTTCCCCCTTTAGTTCATGTCCATATGTCATGAGTTCTTTAGCTTCTACATTTCCCACACTATTCTTACCCTCCCCCTGCCTATTTTCTACCTACCGTCTATGCTACTTATTCTCTGCACCTTTTCCCCCCTCTCCTCCTCCCACTCCCTTGTTGCTGACCCTCCATATGATCTCCATTTCTGTGTTTCTGCTCCTGTTCTAGCTGTTTGCTCAGTTTTCTTTTGTTTTAGCTGTTTTTTGGTTCTAGCTGTTTGCTCAGTTTGCTTTTGGTTGTTAATATCTGTGAGTTTGCTGTCTTTTTACTGTCCTATTTTTTATTTTCTTTTTTGTAGGTAAGTCCCTTTAACATTTCATATAATAAGGGCTGGGTGATGTTGAACTCCTTTAACTTGACCTTATCTGAGAAGCACTTTATCTTCCCTTCCATTCTAAATGACAGCTTCGCTGGATAGAGCAATCTTGGATGTAGGTCCTTGCCTTTCATGACTTGGAATACTCCTTTCCAGCCCTTTCTTGCCTGTAAGGTCTCTTTTGAGAAATTAGCTGACAGTCTGATGGCAACTCCTTTGTAGGTGACTTTCCCCTTATCCCTTGCTGCTTCTAGAATTCTTTCCTTCATTTTAATCTTGGGTAATGTAATTATGATGTGCCTTGGTGTGTTCCTCCTTGGGTCCAACTTCTTTGGGACTCTCTGGGCTTGCTGGACTTCCTGGAAGTCTATTTCCTGTGCCAGATTGGGGAAGTTCTCCTTTATTGTTTGTTCAAATTAGTTTTCCACTTGTTGCTCTTCTTCTTCCCCTTCTGGTACCCCTATAATTCGATGTTGGGACATTTAAAGATGTCCTGGAGGTTCCTAAGCCTCTTCTCATTTTTTTGAATTCTTGTTTCTTCATTCTTTTCTGTTTGTTTGTTTCTTTCTTCCTTCTGGTCCACTCCATTGACTTGAGTCCCAGTTTCCTTCCCATCACTATTGGTTCCCTGTGCATTTTCCTTCATTTCACTTAGGGTAGCTTTCATTTCATCTAATTTGCGACCAAAATCAAGCAATTCTGTAAGCATCCTGATCACCAGTGCTTAGAACTGTGCATCTGATAGAACTGTGCTATCTCTTGGTCACTTAGATGAATTGGCTCTGGGGTTTTGATCTGTTCTCCCATTTGAGCCATTTTTGGTTTTGGGTTTTTGGGTTTTTTGTTTGTTTGTTTTGTTTTGTTTTTGGTCTGGCCGTGCCTGTTACATAGTGAGGGGCAGAGCCTTAGGTGTTCACCAGAGTTGGGCAGTCCAGTCTCTGGGTTGTGATGCTGTATGTGGGGGCTGGGTCAGAGAGGGAACAATTGCACTTGCTCTGTTCTCTCTTGTATTTCAGTCCCTTCCACCACTCTCCACAAGCAAATTTGGCCCTTTTTGGTGCTGATTCCCACATGGGTGGGCTTCTGTACATTCTAGGACCCTGTGGGTCTCTCCAAGGAACTCTCCTGTGAGGCTGGGAGTCTCTCCCGGCACCTCAACCCCCACAAGTGTTTTCAATAGGTGTTTTTAGGTTTTATTTCCCGGTGCTGAGGCCCTGGGTTGTGCAGTCTGTCTTGCTGCTTGTTTTCACCTGGATTATCTGCGCGCAAATGTGGGACCACCTGGTCAGTCAGCCACCTTGTGCTGCCTCACTGGGTCTGCCCGTTGCCACCCCACGCCCAGGGTCTGCTAGCTGCCACCTGAACATCTGGGGCTCCTGCATGCCTGGGTCCACCAACCTCTGCTTTTTCCTGCCTCAACTCCACCCCTCTTAGCGGTCTGGATGAATGATTGTTGGACCTCCATACAGTTCAATTTTCTGTTAGTTCTGGTTGTTTTCTTGTTTCTAAATCTTTGTTGCCCTTAATTTTGGTTGTTGGAGGAGGCACAGTGTGCCCACCTATGCCTCCATCTTGGCCAGAAGTCTGACTGGCTTATTTTACTTGGCATAACAATCTTCAGATCCACCCATGCTGATGTGAATGGTAAGAGTTTCTTTTTTTATGGTCACATAGTATTTCATTGTGTAAATGCACCACAGCTATTTTATCTACTCATTTACTGATGGGCATTTGGTCTGTTTCCAGATCTTGACTGTAATTAATGCTACAATGAACAGAGGGGTGCATATATTCTACCAAATTGGTGTTTCTGGTTTTCTTCTAATATATGCTCAGAAAAGAGATCACTGGGTCAAAAGCAATTTAATTTTTAATTTTTTGAAGAATATGCTAGTCTGCATTCCCACCAAACATGCACTAGGGCTCCCTTTCCTCCAAATACTTGCTAGCACTTGTCGTTTGTTGTTATACTGATGGTAGCAATTCTGGCAGGCATGAACTGATGTCTCATTGTGGTTTTAATTAGCCTTTCTCCAATGATTAGTGACATTGAGCATCTTTTCTTATGTCTATTGGATATCTGTGGGTTTTTTTTTTTTTTTTTTGAGAAGTGTCCATTCAGGTCCTTTCCCATTTTTAACTGGATTATTTGTCTTCCTGGTGTTGACTTGTATAAGTTCTTTATATACTTTGGAAATTCACCCTTTATCAGATGTAACATTGGCAAATATGTTCTTCCATCCAGTGGATCCTCTTCAATTTGTTGATGATTTCTTTTTCTGTGCAAAAGCTTTTTAATTTGGTGTTGTCCCATTTGTTTGTTTTTCCTTTATTTCCCTTGTCCTAGGAGATACATCAGCAAAAATATTGCTATGCGAGATGTCTGAAATTTTACTGCCTATTTTTTCTAGGATTTTTATGGTTTCACAACTTACATTTAATTCTTTTATCCACTTTGAGTTTATCTTTTTGTATAGTGTAAGTTGGTAATCTAGTTTCATTCTTTCATGTACCTGTCCAATTTTTCAACACCATTTATTGAAACACTGTCTTTATTCCATTGTGTTTTCTTGCCTTCATTGTCAAAAATTAATTTGGCAATTGATTAATTGATGTTGTTTGTAGCCAGCCTTGGGCTGCCTGTCTGGAGCAACTACACTATTTACTATTTGTGGCTGCATCTGCTGGGCCTGGGTGTGCATGGAGGGGCCAATCTGTGTACAAGGGCTGGCTTCCTCCAGCTTAGAGCTAAAAAGTCTGACGTTCTTTCAGGTTCACCTCTACCTGTCAGCTATCCTACCTCCCTCTGAGGTTGCCTTGTCTTTCCCCAGGGCTTTCCAAGAGTGGGATCAGACTGACCATGACCCACAGAACCTGTCAAAGGTTGTAAGCTTGGTAAAGTTGGGCAACCATGGTTGGCAGGAAGAGGCTAGTGGGTCCTATACTTGGGGAGCCACACAGTCAGACACTCAGTGAGGAAAAAGTGGTCCCTACTCCAGAGCCAAACCACTCAGACTATGCCAGAGTCTTCATCTCTAGCTCCCCCAGGAGGAATGCACCTTAGGTTCAGGTTGGGTGCAGCCAGCACTCCCCTCTGCAGGAGCAAACTCAACAGGGCAGAGCCACTGAAACTCAAAGGGACAGATCAAAAGAGTCTCCCATTGGGGAACTGGTGTTGATGCACCAGCCAACTCCACAGGAGGGGGCTAAGGACTTAGTCCCAGTCCCAGAATTGCCTTTCAGGGAGGCACACTAGAAATGTCCCAGCTCCAAGCAGTACTCCCCCTCCCTTGTGAAACTGAGAAAATGCTGGTCAGGGCAGGGCCACCTGTACTTGAAAGTGTAGATCCAAACAGTTTTCCCTTGGGGGTGTTGCCAGTATGTCTGCAAGAGGGGGCTGGATACTTCTTCCCCATCCCAGGACAGCACAGGCTCACTTCTAAGGGGTGATGGGAGTGGCCCCCATCTATGATGTAGCCATACAACACACAAGTGCCCCTTTGATTCCTGGGCAAAGGCTACAGCTGGAGGTGTGTTCCAAAAGCCCCTGCTCTGCTCAGTACTCTGATTCCCTTGCACAACTGAACTCAGCAGGGCGGAGCCACAGAATGGCTGGGCAGGTATAGTGATTCAACAGGTTATGGGGTGGGGAGAGGGGAGCTGTCTGTTTTTGTTGTTCTTTTTTCTCTTTGTATTTCAGTTTGGGAAGTTTCAGTTGATGTACTTTTAAAATTTCTGATTATCTCTTTGGCCATATCTAGTCATCTGTTGATGATTCCATCAAAGGCAGTCTTCATTTTTGTTACAGTGATTTTTATTTCTAGAATCTTTATTATTTCTTTTAGTTTTTCTGCTTGTATTATTTCTGCTTACATTAGCCATGTTTTCTTGTGTGTTGTCTACTTCTTCCATTAAAGGTCTTAACATAGTAATCATCACTACTTTGGATTTTCTGTCTAATAATCTGTTTCTTAATATTCTGGGTTTTTTTTTCTTTTTAGAATGTTTTTTTAATTTTTTGAAAGCTGGACATGATGTATTAGAAAATAGAAACTGAGGTAAGTAGACCTTTAATGTGAGGTTTGATATTGATATGGTTAGGAGTTGGACAGTATTTAACATTTCCTGTAGCTGTAGATGCCAGAGGCTTCAAATTCCTATAGTGTCCCTGCTTTTGACTCCTTCATTGTCTTTAGATTTCCCTTAGAACGCTTAAGTATTTATTTATTTATTTATTTATTTATTTATTTATTTATTTCAATGTTATTCTTTATTGTTGTTCATGTACATTTGTCTCCATTTTCCCCCACTTCTCCCCCTCACCCTACCCATCCCCATCTATCCCCACCTCCTACACTCGATCCTACACCCCTTCGGCTGTATCCAAAACAAACAAGCAAGTAAGCAAAATATAAGCAGAGAAATTGAAATAAAGAACAAACTGACAGTAACCAGAGGGGAGGGACAAGGGGGATAATGAGGGAAAAGGGGGGAAGGGACAAGGAACATGTATAGAGGACACATGAGCACAAAACTCTTGAAAAGATTCCGAGACTTACAGACTTTTCATCTGTAAACCACTGATATTATACTAGAATTCTGTTAGTGTGATGGTAAGGAATGAAAGAGAACTCATTCTATAATCTTCTGATTAAATTTCAGTCTTTCAGTGGATCTGTTTCTGGGCAGTAACCTACAGAAATGTTTCTAAGAGTTCTGTTTTTTCCTCAGCTTAGGCAACACAGATTGCTTAGAGAAAACTGGAATCAGACCATTGTCCTTCAGCCCATATGAGATAAGTATCTGACAAAGTCTTTTTCATTGAACAGTTGGCCTCTGCTATGACCGCCTCTTGCCAAAAGTTCAGGGTAATTTTTCTTGGTTCTTTAACACAAGAATCTGGTGGATTCCTGCAGGCAAAATTGGTGAAAATATAGGGACTCCACCAAGATTATGCCCTGCTTCCTGTAATTTCCCATGCTCATCTTAATTCACACTTAGCCTCCAACAATTTATCAAAATATCATTAAACATTCATATCAGTCCATGGTGCCAGTGGTCTCTGCTCTAGGGAAGCTGACCTTGGCTGTGTTTTTCTGTGTGTAAATTTGCTAGAGTTGCCATAACAAAGTATCACAAAGTGAGTGCCTTAAAACAACAGAAATTTATTCTATCATAGTTCTGGAGGCCAGGGTCCTAAATCAAGGTTCCAGCAGGGCCATGCCTATTCAGAAACTTGTGAGGAAGAATGCTTATTTGCCTTTTTATCTTCTGGTGGTGGCAGTCAATCATTGATGTTCTTTGGCTTGCAGCTGCAGCACTTCAATCTGTGTCTCTTCCACCACATAATATTTTCTCCCTGTGTGTCTGTTCCTGGATTTCTTCTCTTCCTATAAAAATTTCAGTCATGTTGGATCAAGAGTCCATGCCACTTCAATGTGACCTTCTTATAACTTAACTAATTAGATTTTCAAAAACCCTACTTCCAAATAAGTTTGCATTTTGAGATACTAGAAGGTTAGAAATGTAGCATATCATCTGGGTGATGCAGTTAAACACATAACACTCTGTTTATCTGTGTCTCCTAATTTTGAAGTTGTGGTTTTAGCCTACAACCTCAATTCTCTGATGTCTCAATTATAACAATGATTTTGAGTTTGTTTAGTTTTTTTCCTTGTTAGTAGAGGGATGATGAATTCCAGGCTCCTTATACACTGGGGTTGCAACTGGAAGTCCATTACTGATTTTTAAAATAGTATGGTTCAAAAAAGTATGTTTTTATCATATATTCTTCAATAAACATTGAATTCTACATGGAAGTTAATTTTGAAATCTTTTTGCTATATAGTGGACCCTCCCACCAAAAGAAAACACTCAAAATCATCTACACACAGTAGTTTTGGCACATGTTCTTTTTTTCCCCAGATTATTTATTTTTAATTTTCATACATTCAACATTGTATTAGTTTCAGATGTACAATATGGTGGTTAGACAATCATGTACTTTACAGAGTGGTACCCTCAATATTTCACGTTCCCACCTGACCCCATACATAGTTATTACAATATTATTGACTACATTCCTTATGCTGTAATTTACACCTCTGTGGCTATTCTGTAACTACAAATTTGTACATCTTAATTCTTCACCTTTTTTACCCAGCCCCCAAAACTTCCTCCCCTCTGTTAACTGTCAGTCTGTTCCCTGTATCTATGAATATCTTTCTATTTTGTTTACTTTGTCTTTACATAAGTAAAATCATAAATCATATAATATTTGTCTGTCTCTGACTGACTTAATTCACTTAGCATAATACCTTCTAGGTTATCCTAGGTTTTGCAAAAGATAAGACTGCATTCTTTTTTTAAGATTTTATTTACTTATTTTTAGAGAGAGGGTGAGGGAGACAGAAAGAGAGGGAGAGAAACATCAATGTGTGGATGCCTCTCATATGCACCTACTGGGGACCTGGCCCACAACCCAGGTATATGCCCTGACTGGGAATCGAACTGGTGACCCTTTGGTTTGCAGACTGGTGCTCAGTTCACTAAGCCACACCAGCCAGGGTGACTTCATTCTTTTTTATGGCCAAGTAGTATTCCACTAGGTATATTTAACACAGCTTTTTTATCCACTTGCTTATTAATGGGCACTTGGGTTGCTTCCATATCTTCACTATTGTAAATAACGCTACCATGAACATGGTGGGAGGGTGAATATATTCTTTTGAATTCATGTTTTGGATTTCTCCAGATGTAATCCCAGAAGTGAAATCACTGGGTCATAAGGCAATTCTGTTTTTAATTTTTTGAGTAACTTCCACACTGTTTTTCATAGTGATTACACCAGTCTGCATCCCCACCATCAGTGAGTGCAGTTAGGGTTCCCTTCACATTCTCACCAACACTTATTTGTTAATTTATTGGTGATGTCCATTCTGACATCTGAGGTGGTATCTCATTGTGGTTTTGATTTGCATTTCTCTGATAATGCATGATGTTGAGCAACTTTTCATATGTCTATTGGCCATCTGCATACCCTCTTTGGAAAGGTGTCTTCCATTTAGTAAATGTCTTTTCATTTTGTTGATGTTTTCCCTTGCTGTCCAAAACCTTTTTAGTTTGAAGTAGTCCCATTTGTTTATTTTTTTCTTGTTTCCTTGCCTGAGTAGATAGATATGTGAGAAAAAAATATTGCCAAGAAAAGTGTCTGAGATTTTACTGCCTGCTTTTTTTTCTATGAGTTTTATGAGTTCTTACATTTAAGTCTTCAAACCATTTTGAATTTATTCTTATATATGGTGTATAGAGGTGGTCTAGTTTTATTATTTTGCGTGTATCTGTATAATTTTATCAATACCATTTATTGAATAGACCATCTTTACCCCATTGTATGTCCTGTCATTATATGCCAGCAACATGATGTTGTATAAAGGGAACCCTAAAGATTCTGTTAGGCAGGATAGATAGTAAACCAAGACAGGGAGAGAGAGGGAGACCCATTAGCTAAGCAGTCCTGAGCCTGGTCCAATAAGATTACCAGGTGTTCCAAATATCACAATCAAAACCATGAAATCACAGAGGAGGGGAACCCTTAAAATTCTGTGTGTATCATTTCCACTATCTGGGAAAGAAAGCCTTTGAAACTGTATATTAATCGCAAGGTCTGGAAAAGGGAGGGGGAGAGGAAACCTAGAAGCTGGCTATGAGTACAAAAACCCAAAAGCTGGAGCACTCAGAGTAGCTGGGTGCCCACTTGCAGCATTGTACTCAAGTGTATTTCATAAACAAACTTACAACCTCATTTCTGCTATACTTGGGGCACTTAGACTAGCTGCGTGCCTGCTTGCAGCTTTGTGCTCAAGTGCATTTCAAAAAATAAACTTGCTATTTCATTTCCACTATATGTGTTGTCTCTCACCTGAATTTTTCTCTTGCAAGCAAGGCAAGAACCAAGGAGGGTGAGCCAAAACCTCACCCTCAGGATCAATTCCACCAAAAAAAAATATTAGAACTGATAAGTGAATTCATGAAAGTAACAGAATACAAAATAAATTTAAAAATCAGTTGCATTTTTACACACCAATAATGAACTATCAGAAAATGAAAATAAGAAAACAACTCCATTTACAATTGTATCAGAAAATACCTGAGAATAAATTTAACAACAACAGAAAAGACCCATACTCAGAAAACAAGACATTGAAGAGAGAAATCAAAGAATACACTAATAAGTGGAATCATAAACCGTACTTATGGTTTATAGAAAGAATTAACATCATTAAAATGTCCATACTACCTAAAGCAATTTATAGATTCAACAAAATTCCTATCAAAATACCAATGATGTATGTCACAGAACTAGAAAAAGTAATCCAAAAATTTCTATGAAAACATAAAAGATCCTGATAGTAACAGAAATCTTGAAAAATAAAACCAAAGTGGGAAGTATCACAGTATCTGATATCAAGCTATATTACTAGGCTATAGTAATCAAAACAGCATGGTACTGGCATGAAAACAGACACATAGATCAATAGAACTAACTAGAAAACCCAGAAATAAAAACACTTCTATATGATCTAGTAATCTATAACAAAGGAAGCAAGGGTGCCTGTTCTTTTCAAAAGTACATCTGTATCAGTTTGGGATTGTCCAGCTTGCTTTGCATGCAGTTTTTGTCTCCAATTGCCATGGCACTATATATTCTTGCATTTGAACAGTATGATCCAAATAAATTATAGTAGCACAGTAATTAGAAATTCAAGTTATTCCAACTCTCATTTAATGTGACTAATTAGATTTTTATTTCTGTTCAAAATTTAAAACAATGACACAATGCACACTTCAAGATGCAATGATTTGTTTCAGTAAATGTAATTTTTATTTACTTTTTTTGGAATGTTTTACTGAATTTGAAAGAATACTTTTGAATTGAAATTTTATCTTTTTTTTTTGTTTTTTAAACTAAAGAAAATCAGAGAAACAATAATTATTAACTTTACTACTGAAAATATTTTTTCACAGGAAAAAGAAGACCTCTTCAAAGTGTCAAATGTACTATAACACCAGTGATTTTGATCCTGCTGGACTCTTGAGAGTGAAACTATGAGTGAGGACAGTTAGAGGAAAAAAAAAGGTAGTGGAAAGGGGAGGCACCAGGTAATAAGTCACAGAAGGAGATCGCTATTACCTAAAGAATAGTCTGCATCCACAGATCAAAAGGGCTTATAAAATTATAGAGTGGACTGATAGAATATCCTGGAAAGATTACTGAACTCCAAAAATAAATAAAAATATGAGGTCGGTCCAGAAAATGTCTTGGTATTGTTAATAGAATGAGAATGGTTTGCATGACATTGATGTGACCTGGCAGTGAAGGAGAGTGGACTGGAATATGCATGCACGAATAATGATGATTTCACTGTACTAGTCAGTGGGGGCAGTAGACGCCATCAAATGAGCATGTGTACTGTGTGGCCATTGCATTCAAAATGACTGAGCAAGTAGAACAATGAACCTGCATCAAATTTTGTGTTAAGCTTAAACACTCCTCCATGGATGCTATTCAGATTATTAACAAGGCCACATCTGTGGGCAACTGATAAATGGCAGCTTCATCATGACAAAAAACCCACTCATGCATCACATCTCGTACAGAGATTTTTGGCAAAACATCAAATCACCCAGATGACTCAACCCCCTACAACCCAGATTTGGTGCCCTGTGACTTCTGGCTTTTCCCCAAACTAAAGTCATATATGAAAAAGAAGAGATTTCAGACCATTGATGAGATTCATAAGAATACCACGGGACAGCTGATGGTGACTGGGAGAACTATTTGAGGCCCCAAGATGCCTACTTGGAAGGGGATTGAGACACCATTGCCTCAATGTTTGCACAATGTTTCTTCTATTGTATATCTTGTATCTTCTTCAATAAATGTGTCTATTTTTCCTATTGCATGGCTGGATATCTTCTGGACAGACCTTGTATATGAATATGTCTATATCTAGGTCAGTTTATTTATTTATTATTGAGCATGGGAAAAATATGGAAGTACATGTGGAAACTTCTTATCATGTATTCTCAGATGGCTGTTGTATCAGGTGGGAAAGTAAGAGGCAGAGGATGTCCAGCAAAATCATTTACATAAAAAATAGAGAAAGGGAAAACAATTGTGTGTAATATGCTTGCCATCACATATTTTAGGAAGCCAATATGCATGGTAGAGGTGAATGTAGCTCAACCCTGATTCAGAAAACTGACAGGCTCAAGGAAGTACACAGGAGCCAGGCCCACAGATCAGCTTTCCCACGGGGGACCAGGCCTGCATTATATCTAGGCTGCTTTGAGGCTTACTTTTGCTAAGGTTCTCTCACCCTGAGTTAAGACACCAGATGTTTAATGTATATCTTTGAAGTAACTCCTTGAAGTCTGTGCTAAACCATTCCAAGGACAGAATGTAACCAGATCAATCACTCATAGCATTCCCTTGCATTTGCAACATTCTTTTCTTTGTTGTCTGTAAGAAGTAATCACTTAAAGCAAACCTGAACATAATGAATGAGGATCTTCCATGATGTAATGCCCTCAGAAAGCAATAAAAGCCTTCCCAGGCAAGGGATGGGGCACTCTCTCACTCAGGCAGTGGCCATGCTGTCCCTTTTCTCCACAGGACTTCTGCAGTCCGTGTGAATTTGTTTGTTACATCCACAACACCATGGACACCACTGGTCAGAATCAACATCAACATATGTCTGAAAAAAATATGAAGGAATGTATATATAGTTTTTCAAATGAAAATGATACCAATTTTCAATGCAGGAGAGAAGAGGGCAAAGTTGACTTGGGATGAAAGATGGCAGCATAGATTAAGTCTAACTGTCCCACTCAAAGCCTCATGCAAATCCTTCCAAGGTAGGTAAGCCCTTAAAGGACCACTTCAACTTATAATTCATCCTTATTTCATTAGGTGTGGAAAACCCAAGTAGTACTTCACAGTTGTCACATTAATGGGGTCTTTTCTCTTCCTCCTTGCCTATCTTTCCCTTTATTGTTTGAAATGCAACTAGTTGAAAGAAGAATGAACATTTGAAAGAACCTGAGGCCTTTCCTCTTTCTCCAGTCTTGGAACAAGACTGTTGCATAGAATCAATGAGAAAATTCCATTCCAGATTTTGAAATCCAAACACTTCATTCACTATTATGCAACAGAATAAAGAGGGTGAGGAAAGATCTATGATATGTTGGTAAGGAAAAAAAATAAAGTTGCATAACAGTATAAATAGAGCAGGATTTCCATTTTAAATTTATTTTCCCAACTTTTTATTATAAAAATTTTAAACATACAGAAAAGTTGAAAGAATACTATAGTTAAAAACCTGTGTATCTCCATAACCCCCACCTAGATAACCCCCACCTAGATATCAAAATTTTGCCATATTCATTCTCTTTTTTCATTGTCAATTGCAGACATCATGATGCTTCGCTCCTACGTATAATACTTCAGCCTCCAACACCTGAGAAAAGATAATTTTTTACAAATCATAATGCCATTATGACATCTAATAATATTATAAAAAATTCTAAATCCTCTATTATCTCACTTTCATTTAAATTTCTCCCATTTTTCTTGGTTCAGGGTCCATGTACTTGACCCTTCAAAAGGCCAATACTCAAAACATCAGAATTTGGAATAAGGAAAGTTTTGTTGCTCAAGAAGGTGCCAATGAAGAAGATCGGATCTCTAATTCTGAAACTCATCTTTAAAGAGTATGAAGTGCAGACTTCTTTTATGCCAAGGGAAGAGAAAATGGAAGGGGCTGTTTTATAAAAACTCAACTCCTAAGCAAAACTCCTCTAATTATTAGTATGTCTAAAGCAGGAGCAATTAGACTGAAGGCCACGAGAACAACACAGACTTGAACAAAATGGAATCTGAGAGATTAAACATTTCATTCTCTTACAATTCTCTCTTGTTTTTTTTTCATTCCTCAGTCTTGAAGAAATGGGGCAACTGGGTTCAGTTTTAATGAACAGGGAGTATTAGCTTTTAAGATTGAATCAGATTTGTGCCTGTTGTACCCCTTATATGTGGCTCTTACAATCTCACATGCTCAGCTCTTCCACAATAGTCCCTGAGACTGAAAGGGGGCATTCTGGGTGTTCAATTCATAAGCAGAGGCCACGGCAATGG
Source organism: Anoura caudifer (assembly GCA_004027475.1). NCBI lineage: Eukaryota > Metazoa > Chordata > Mammalia > Chiroptera > Phyllostomidae > Anoura > Anoura caudifer. The sequence goes on along the minus strand of PVKU01009491.1, from coordinate 2,741 downwards.
TATAAATAACCTGTTAGGCTGGGATACCTGTACCTTAATGTTAGACTAAGAATAAAGATTAACTTTTTAAGAACCCAAGATTGAGGAGGAGTAAGTGAAAGCTACATAAACCTCCTCTCAGGACTAAGCTGGAATTACAACCAAAAGAAAAATCATCCTGAATAACCAATGGAACATTAGCTGGAGAGAAACCTTATAACCAAGAACAGATGGAAGTAACCAATTCACCATGTCAAGAATGATAGGAAGTGTGGAGGTGTGGTTCATTGGGCTACCACTGGTGGCAGCTGAAGTTCCAGAGGTCTACTGCACAGCTGGGAGATTCCCCTGAGAAGTGTGGGGTCTAAAACCCAAGCTGGGTTCCCCAACTTAGAGCATGAGAACTGGGAAAGAAACCCCAAAACATCTGGCTGTGAAAAGCAGCATGGATACTGTGCACCAAAAAGAGATAGCTTTAGATGAAGAGACTATTAAAGGGCCAAAGCACAAGATTTCATTTACAGCCACTTACCCTGGGCTCTGGTTTAGGGAAGGCAGAGTGGACTACAGATACATGAGGAGAGTCTAGGGTTAATTGCTCTGGTAAGATAGCTGAAAGGACAGTCACCAGGATCCTGGTGCTGATCATTCTGCATACTATAGAAGCCACTCTTCTTGGGCAGAATACTCCCCCCACAACAGCATCAGACTGAGGGGAAGTAATAGTCTCACCTGTAGGAATCCCTCTCTCCCCACCAAGTGGAGTTTAAGAAGGGCTACAGAGGAACACAGTGGAAGGCAATTTCAGTGTTTAATCTTAACAGAAAACCTACAGGTGAAGGCAAAATCTGTGGGCTCTGAGACTTTAGCTAATGCTCCCCTGAGCCTAGAGTGGGTAAAGGCTGGCCTTGGTGTGCAGCTGGGTCTTTCTGCATATTCCCAAGCCCAGTAGAGAGAACCACAAACTGTGAGTCACAGATAGCTCCAAACAGGTTGCCCAGGGAAATGTATAGACAGTGTCTGACATAGGTGTGCACCAGAGTCTGTGCAGATCTACCTAATACATAGAAACAAATACAAAGAAGATTCCAAAGTGGGAAGACAAAAAAAGAGGTCCCAAATGAAAGAACAAGAGAAAACTTCAGAATAAGAACTAAATGAAATGGAGGCAAGCATATATGAGATATAGAGTTAAGAGTTATGACTATAACAGTAATCAACAGCATAAAAAAATAGAAACCATAAAAAAGGACTAGTAAGAAATAAAAAATGCAATATCTGAAATAAATAATACACTGCAAGAAATCAGTAGGATACATGAAGCAGAGGATTGAATCAGCAATTTTTAAACAAGGTCAAAAACAAAACACCCAAACAGAGCAAAGAAAGAAAAAGGAATTTAAAAAAAAAATGAGGAGAGCTTAAGAAACTTTGGGACAACATTAAGTATAACAGCACTTAAGTGTAACATCTGCATCATGGGAATACCAGAAAGAGAAAAGAGTGAGCAAGGGATCAAGAACTTATTTGAAGAAATAATGATGAAAACATCCCTAATCAGGTGAAGAAAAAAGACACCCATGTCCGGGAAGCACAGAGACTCCCAAAGAAGATGGACTCAAAGAGGCCTACAACAAGACACATCATAATTAAAGTGGCAAAGCTTAAAGACAAAGAGAATCCTAAAAATCACATTTAAAAAAGTCCATTTTGCAGTTACCCACAAAGGAGCTGCAATGAGACTCTCACCTTATTTCTCAACAGAAACATTTAAGGCTGGAAGGGAGTGGTGTGAAATATTCAACGTGATAAAAACAAAACAAAACAAAAAACAACAAGGACCTACAACAAAGGCTACTTTAAACAAGGCTATCATTTAAAATTGAAAAAAAAAAAAATACAGAACTTCCCAAGCCAGGAAAAGCTAAAAAAAAGTTTGTTAACATCAAACCAATACTGCAACAAATGCTAAAGGGCTTGATAGAAGAAAGAATAGGAACAGGAAGAGGAAGAGGAAGAAGAACAACAACAAAACAAAAACAGAGGAAAATAATTAATTAAATATAGAATGGCAATAAATACAAATCTATCAATAACCATCTTAAATGTAAATGGCTTCAAATGTCCAATAAACTCCATTTTATGTTGCTGCCTCCTTTGTCGAATATTAATTGACCATAGAGAATTGGGTTTATTTCTGGGCTCTCTGTTCTATTCCACTGGTCCATGTTCCTGTTTTTGTGCCAGTACCAGCCTGTTTTGATTACAGTGGCCTTGTAATACAGTCTGGTGTCAGGTATTGTGATCCCTCCTACTTTGCTCTTCTTTCTCAAAATTGCAGCAGCTATTTGAGGTCATTTATGGAGCCAAATAAATTTTTGAAGTGTTTGTTCTATATCTGTGAAATATGCCATTGGTAATTTGATAGGTATTGCATTGAATCTGTAAATTGCTTTGGGTAGTATGGACATTTTAATTATGTTAATTCTTCCAATCCAGAAAGAAGGAACTCCTACCCTTCGTGACAGCATGGATGGAGCTGGAGAGCATTATGCTAAGTGAACTAAGCCAGGCAGTGAAGGACAAATACCATATGATCTCACCCTTAACAGGAACCTAATCAACAGAACAAACAAACAAGCATAATATAACCAAAGACACTGAAATTGAGAAGGGGTTGATAGTCACCAGAGGGGAGAGGGGAGGGAATTTCAGGGGGAAAGGGGAAGAGTTTGGAGCAACAAGTATAAAGGTCACATGGA